>CM028345.1:49933183-50032779 GCA_016618105.1 Dendrobium huoshanense | reverse complement strand
TTCCATTTGATTTGCTTTTCCCATTTCCATAGAAATTTCGTGCATGTCCCCAGCCAGTACTATAAGGGGGTGACTCCTGTTATTTTCAATATCCTTTTCCTTTATTCTCTTTTTCTTTTCTTTTCTCATTTTCATCTTTATTATTTCTATTTCATATAACATAATTAACATGCATTTTCATAAATAAATCTTTTCCTTTTCCATAAGTCTTTAAATCTTTATAACATATAGTTCTTTCTTAAGACGGTAAAATCATAAACGTTTGCCTTCAACATTTAATAATATAAGATATTAAATCAATTATTTAGAAAATTGAAATAATCAATAAAACATAAAATAATATAATTTACCCACTTTGAACTTTTCAGGCCTTCGATGCTTGATCTATTCTTGAATCAATTTCTCTTCTTGTTAAATCCTCGCGGGATCAACACTTATGACTTGATCTTTCACTTTCAAAAACCCTAATTTCAAACAATAACTTCTATCAAAATAATATTTTGATTTAAATTCTAAATATCACTAAAACTGAAATTGGAAGGAATTCACTTACACTTTTGAATGGAGACTTCTCAAACTCTCAAAATCCTTCTTCTCGAAATTTTCTTTTTCTTCGCTTCAATCCCTTCCTTATCTTTCAAGAAACATATCATTCACTTTGGATGAGGTAAAGGGAGGAAATTTATACGAGAAATCTGAAAGAAAAATCAACAAACCTTTCCCTTAATCCTTATCGTCCGTTTCTCTCGTTCTTCCAATCTCTCCCAAAATAACACTTCTTTAACTGTGAGAAAGAAAAGGAATGATAGATTCTTATCATCGAAGAAGATTATTCACTAAAATTGGAAAACGAAACTTACCTCGCTCTCCCACGAAACCCTCGGTCGTCCGCCCGTTCCCTGTTCGCGCGAACTGCTCTGTTCCGCGATCCTTCTGTTCGCGGGATTATAAGGGTTGGGCCGGCCGGTTCAGTTGAACCGGCCGGAAGAACCGGTTATCACAAATTTAATAGGAATTCTATGTGATTTCATAGGGTAAACCACATGAATTGACTTCTTTTGGGCAAATTATTATGTGTGGATGCCGAACGATGTCCATAGACCAACCAGAATGCGTCATGTCACCCCCCGCTCGGTACCGCGGCTCGGTACCGCACTCGATACCGCTCGGTACTGCTGATGTGTTACATTATGATTGGTCTCCGGACGGTGATCTGCGTTCGGCGTCCGCCCAGAATAATCTCTCCTTCTGGAATGTAAATTATAGTATATTATTGAACCTAAGTCTGCGTTGCGTATAAGGAGTAAAATTGCTCAATACTATAATAATTTTGATTCATTTCATCGAGCTGTAAACTTGCTATTTTTTTCTCATAGTTTTCACTTTTTGATTTGATTTTTAAGCACTTCAAATCTGGCTTACCTGTAATTCAGGAGAAAACGCTTTGAATCTTCAATGTCCTACATATTTGTTGTTTGGTCTAAATTGAAAGGGCCTCACAATGCCTTATCTTGTTTGTTTTAGTTTCATTTTGATATTATAGGCCATCATAAAATGGCAAAATTGATTATTGAGAAGTTTTTTTCCCCCTTATTGTCAAGCTAAAACTGGAGAAAGTTTCTGTTGGAGACTTAATACAAATATTTGGTAACATGTTTGAAATGTATGCATCAGTTATGCAAAATTTTCATCATTTATACACAATCAAATGTGTATTATGAGTTAAGGTTGTAAGGATTACATTATTAAGTTTCATTAATAGAATATCTAGTCTAATTTTTACCATGTTATGGTTATGTGAATGAATTGAATTAATGGTACGAAATACTCTACATTGATCACAGTTAGCAGTAGTTGGGCACCTTTTCCATAAGTTAAACGAAATACCCTTTAGAAATAAAGGCAAGGGGAGTGGTGGGATAAATTCCAAAGAGCATTCTCTCCTTTCGTGTCATAGCCATTGCCACTTTATTTGACTGCCTTTTTATTTTGAATCTCGGCATTTATTATTGGAACTTTACTTTTTTTGCAATCTGTACTTAATGGTATCTTTTCATAACTTGTGCGAGGCCAGGTACAGAGGAATTAGTTACTGTAGTTGTAAAGAAAAATCTGTATAAAATCATTTATCTGTTCGCTGCTTCATTGAAGCATGGAAACATTGACATGCAGCGGTAGTTCAATTTTAAATTATTAGTATTTTGTTTTTTATTTCAATATTATAACTACTACGTTTTAGTGCTCTTTTCAAATGATTTTTTTAACCTTGATTTCTTCTTTATTTCTATATATTTACATTCTTTTCTGCTGATCCAAAATAGCTGGAAAAATGCTAATGATGATGATAATTATTTACATTCTTTTTTCTATTCTTGTAATGCAAATACAGGAACTGATGGAGAAACTTAAGATGCCTTCAGATGCCGAGTTGATGAAAATAGCTATCAATGATCTGAATAATTCTTCTATCTCATTAGAGGATCGACAACGTGCATTGAATGAACTTTTGATTCTTGTTGAGCCTATTGATAATGCAAATGGTAAAGGAGCTACTGAAACACATCAAAGAAGTTTGAGGATGTACTCTTCAATTTTTTTGTTTTGTTTTGTTTTGTTTTTTATATTGATCGTGGTGTTCGTTAGGTGGTGGGTGTTACCACTTGCTTTGTTTTGTGCAAGGTTCCTACTAGGTTTAATTCAAGTTGGACATGCGATTTCTTACAACTAAATTTTGGTTTTTATGTTTTACTAATTTGTGAAGTCCTCTGGATTTACTCTTGTTTATTGCTGTTCATTATCTTTAGCATTAATATAAGAATAGATTGCCTTGATATTCTAACTGTATTATACTAAGCTATTAGTGGATTCACACTATTTCATTTCTTTAAACTGGTATATCTTCCTGTGAGTTAGACTTCCATGACTTATTTAATGTGGTAAGCTATCGGAAAGTTGAGCACTGTGATTTGTAGGTGCGTTAATCTGGTTTGATGCAGAAATTTGGCTAGGGCTTGCACTATTACCAAGAATTGCTATAAGTGGCCTTTGCATATGCTTTCTGTGGTTTAGTATCGACATCGTGAGTTTGTATATTTTTTAAATCTTGAAGTTGCTTATGGCCCCATGTTGTCTTTTCCTTTTCTTTGGCAACTACTATGTTCATTTAGGAACTCTGAATTACTGGGAAATCCAAAATATTCCTGCAAGTTCTTTGGCTACGGAGAATTTATTTATTTTTCTTATAATTAATTCACATATGTGGCTTAGTGTGTACGGTGTGGAGTAATAAGCTATGAACACCTATCATCTATAACAATTTTTTTTTTATTTTCAAAGAGAAATAATGCTGCAATCTTGCATGTAGGCATCTGGTTTATATGCTGCATTAGGGGCCTATTATGCTTTATTGGCTTTATATAATTTTCCCTTCTTTTATAAGTTTTCCCGTGATTTACAGACCTTGATAAATTGGGTGGTCTTGTTGTTGTGGTTCGAGAGCTTGTTAATCCTGAGCCTGAGATACGAACAACCTCTGCATGGATTCTTGGAAAAGCAAGCCAAAACAATGCACTCGTACAGAACCAGGTAATCATATACATTCTTCCATGCTCATTACATCTTTAAAACGGTGCCTTTTTTCCCATTTTCCATCTCCCAGCCCTAAATTTCTGTCCATCCTTCTTGAATTTAATTTACAATTATGAGCAAGTAAAGTTTAAGTAAATTATTTCAAGTTGGTTAGCATATTATTTTCCATCTTAAATAAAAAGCTTTCATTCCCTTGCTCTGATTTTGATCTAATTGTTGATTTTTCTGCAAATGTTTAACTGTGGCAAGTTTGTATTCAAATTGTGCTCTTTTACCATTGAGTCTCATTAGCATCCAACCAAGATGATATTTAAAAACATATAATATTTACGTGAAACTTAATAGTTAAAATTTCCGAGAGTTTGGCACCTTTATGAAGAAGATCATTATGAAAATTTAGTAATTTCATATTTTAGATCCGCCCTGCCCCCCAACTTTCACCAACCAAATCTTCTTAGATTCGGGTGAAATTCTACAAATATTTCAAAAATAAACAATCTGCTACGGCTACTACCAAATTAATGTTTTAGTTATCAGTTGAGTTGCATAATTCCCAATAAATTAGTATGCTAAGTCTAAATGTATATGCATATGCATAATTAAATTTCATAATTAAATTTAGGGCTTATTACGAGTGCATTTTTTAATCGAAATGTAGATAGACTTAGGTTTAATATTTTGGTAGAATCACTTTAAGAGAAGTTAACAATATAGATGACGTTGGTTTAGAGTTTTACCTTAACATGAACGAAGAAAAGTAAATAATTAATGTGAAACCCTAATCTCTTCTTCCTAAGCGACCATCTGAGCCATCATCTCTTCCTTTCAATTCCAAGCCATATAACCGAGAATCCAACTCCCTATCACCACCCATGCTCAACGCTTCCGCTGGGGCAAGGCACTAGTTGCTTGTAATTGGACATGTGTTAGACCGGTCCACTAGACCGGTCCAGCCGGTCCAGGCGGGACCGGTTCACGGGCGAAACCGCAAAACAGCGGAGAGAACTCCGCCTGTGCAGGTTGCCGCGCGAGCCGCTCATATTGCGGGACTGTTTTAGGAAGGTTTTTGAATGGATTTTAGGAGGGAATTTGAACGTAGGGACTGTTTAGGGAATTCTTTTTGATTTGTATGCATTAAATAGTTGATTTTGCTAGGGTTTGGGCATCTTGAAATTGGCTGAAATTTGAGATCTCGTAGACTTGGGTTTTCTTTGGGCTCTAGCGGCGTCTAGAGATTTGGGAGAGATCGATCCTCCTCTTGAATTGAGGATCAGTTGTATCTTTGCTGTTTTCCTTGATTTTCTAGTGAAATACAAGCATATTATTGTGTTTTTCTTCCCGTTTCTCTATTTTCTGCTGAATTCCTGCTGTTTGGCTGCTGTGGACAGCAGTTTACTGCTGAAATTTTACTGATTTGGGTTAGGAATACTTGCGAACACAAGTGTTTCCTATCAACATGCTTGGTCAATCATGCTATGTCCCATCTCTCTCTCTCTCTCTCTCTCTCTCTCTCTCTCTCTCTCTCTCTCTCCCAGCTGCTTGTTCGCCCCTCTCGACTCTTGCCCTTCTCTAATCCTGACTGGGATTGAAAGGTCTACTCACTGCCTTAATCAGAGATGATAAGAGCCTGAAGCGGATTCATTGAACATACCCAGTCCAACAATGCACTTTTTTTAATTTTTATTATTTTGTTATGGGTGGTTATAAATTTAAGTTTGAACTTGAAATGAAATTAAAATAGTAAACATGTTGATTAGAATATTTCAAAAACATATAAAACATATGACTTGATCATCATAAACTGAAATGTCATTCTTGCATATCGAGCAAATGCTAGGATGTTATTGTTCTTATAATTAAAATCGGAGTTGGAGAGCTTGATTGCCTAAATTAATGCGAGAATTGATAAGATATCTGCAAACTTAGAGCAGAACAAGTTTGTTGTAAAAAATGTACCAATTTTTAACTAAATATGAAAGCAATTGTAAAAGTTGATGTAATATATTCAAACTGTACTTATTGTGATTATTTTGAGTTTGGTTTGTTATCAACCTTCCGTCTCAAGCTTACTGCCTACTTATTCATGGCTGTTGCGTCAACCATCTTCATGATCATGGTAGTCATTTGAACTTTTTGGGTTCCCGAGTTGTTGAGCTGCTAGGCTTCATTTTCTAGACATCACATATGTTCTTTCCACTAGTTATGAATTTTTGTGCTTAAGTTGTGAAGTTAGATAAAAAATATCACAATGCCTTAAAGTTTACCTGGAACTTCTTTAATTGCGTACATTAGAATTTTCCTATGCTAGATGCATATTTGGTACACAATCTTTTAAAGTTTATAATTTTTAAAACATGTATGTCATTTTCAAACATGTATTCTTCTTTGATTTGTTGCAAAATGCTAATATTAGTTCTTTTCCCCAAGTCTGCCTCAGATCCTTGCTCTTGGAGTTATGACAAGGCTAATGAAAATGGTAAAATCCAGTTACACGGAAGAAGCTATAAAGGCATTATTTGCTATTTCATCCTTGATCAGGAATAATGAGAATGGCCAGGAGTTGTTCTTTTCAGAGAATGGGTCGTTGATGTTACAGGTAAATAATATTTAAGAAAAATGTAAATTTTTGGCTATCTGCTCTGTTGAATATAAGGAACACTACCTTTGTACAGGACATAATGAGCAATATTAGCATTGACATTAGACTTCAGAAAAAGGCTGTTCTTCTTGTAGCAGATTTGGTGGATTACCAGCTAGAGAGAGCAGGTGGCGCAAAAGATGCTGTGGTTACTGATCGACTCTTTTTGAAGGCAGTTGTTGATTTAACATCATCAAATGACCTTGATCTTCAGGAGAAGGTACTTTTTGAATTTTTGCATGCGGTTTGTTATTATAAGTGAAATGTTTTAGAATAAGTTCCTATTTATTTTCACGACCAAGCCGGAGACCGCTTGAGGGATTAATTGATAGTGTATGCTCCTTTAATATGGAAAACTTATTTTCTAGATACACTACCTCTTCCAGCTATTTTTTCTCTTCCCTAAAACTTTCTTGATGCACAACTTCTTGGTATAATTCTAATTCTACGTTAAAGGTGGACCAGCCGGCCCGCCTCCCTTGACTTGGCCTTCCCATAGGGTGGGCCCCACTTGTTCAATTTGAACAGGAGAAGGTGGCTAGGGCATGGGAGGGAAATTAGATTAGGAAAGCTTTTGTATTAAAGAGGATGAGTGGATTAGGGAGGATTAGGTTTTGATTGATTGGAATTAGGGTTTCTTGGCAACTTTGGCTCTAGACTCTCTTGTCAGAGATTTGGGAGAGAAGATACTCCTCTCGAATTGAGGATCAATTGTATCTTGCTTTGAGTTTTGCTTTACTTTGTTTCCACTATCGCAATCTATCTTTTCTAGATTGATTTGTCCAGTTTTTCTTCTTTTTTTTCTCGCTGTTTTGAACCAATTATTGTTAGGGTTGCTTGCGAACTCAAGTAAATCCGATAGGATTACTTCTGAACTAAAGTATTTCCTATCAAATTGGTATCCGGGCAAGTCTTGGGACCGGTAGAGGGTTGTTTTCGGCAAATTTTAGCAGTGGTTTTTGATCCGGATAAGAGGAAAGTTGTTGTTTTTTTAGTCCCTCAAATTCAGATTTTGTGAATCTACAAACTCCGGATAGTGATGGCGGCCAAGAAGGTGGATGCTTTGGAAGAAAGGCTTGAAAGGGAGATGAATCAAATCAAGACAACGGTGGAGGAAAGGATTTTCTCCATGGAAGAACAAGTTGCCGATCTCCGGGACATGATGAAGAAAATGTTAAAAATCCAAAACCAAACAGAGGCTTCCGTGGAAAAAGGTGTGGAAGGGAAAAACACGAATTCTGAAATCCATAGGGAGGAAGATGACGTGAAAATCATGGAAGGAGAAAGAAGAAGACCCCATATGGAGCTTGTCCAGAGGGAAAAAAGAGGAGGTGGATATGGGGAACGCCATGAGGGATATTTTGGCCGCCGAGGTGTTGATTTTGAAGAAAGAATGGGAGAATTTGAAGGGGTTTGGGCTATGGCAGGGCAAGGGAAGACCGGGAGACATGGGGGGGGGGGGGGGGGGGGGCTAGTGCTTGGGAGAGGGGAAGCTATGGAAGAATAAGGGGGAATGGTGGCGATCAGAAGGTTAGGAAGCTGAAGATGCCCATATTTGAAGGAGAAGATACGTATGGGTGGATTTATAAGGTGGAGTAATACTTCGCCATCAATGGGCTGACGGAGGAGGAGAAGCTGATAGCGGGAGGCTTATGTTTGGAAGGAAAGACTCTGTCATGGTATTAGTGGAGAGATCAGATGAGACCTATTAGGAACTAGAGGAAATTCAAGGACTGCATAATATAACTCTTCCAAACTGATCGGGGATGAGACTTCTATGAGCAGTTCTTTGCTCTAACACAGGAGGGATCAGTAGCAGACTACTGGGAGCGATTTGAGGACCTAGCCAGCAGGGTGGAGCAATTATCAGATACAATATTGGAGGGGAATTTCATGAAAGGGTTGAAGACGGAGATCCGAGCAGCAGTGAAGGTTCTGATGCCTCGTGACTTGGGGGATGTCATGAAGTTGGCCAAGCTGATTGAAAATCAGAGAAATCTGGAGAGGGGAGCCAAGAGTAGCAGCACAGGGGGCACTTACAGGATGACGATCACCAATCTAGCACCTAAAAGTCTTTCTACAGAAGGGATTCAGGAGGCCACCAAGGAGAAGACAGTAGGAGGAAGTGGGGGAAATTTCAAACAGCTGGCAGAAAAATAGATGCAGGAGAAGAGGGCTAAGGGGTTGTGCTTTAGGTGCGATGAAAAATATACGCAAGGGCATCGGTGCAAGGTCCGAACTCTTTAGGTTCTCATCATCTGTGATGACGAGGAAGCTGAGGAGGGAGGTTAGGAGGAGAAGCTGCTTTTGGATCTTGTTGAGGTTTCCCTGAACTCAATGGTAAGATTCACTACAAATCATACCATGAAGGTGAAGGGGGAGATAAAGGACAGGGAGGCGGTGGTGCTAATTGATAGTGGGGCTACTCACAATTTCATTTCCACTCTGGTCATCGACCAAATGGGAGTGAGATTGGTGGATACCGGTTGTTACGGGGTGATGATGGGTACAGGGAAGGTGGAGAAAGGCCAGGGGATTTGCAGATGAGTGGTATTGACTATCCAGGGGATTCATGTGAGGGAAGATTTTCTTCCACTGGAGATTGGGAGTACATATGTCATACTGAGGATGAAATGGCTGTAGACTTTGAGAGACACCAAAGTGAATTGGGGAGCACTCCCAATGGAGTTGATGGAAGGAAGGTGGTGATTAAGGGAGATGCAGGGTTATCGAAATCCATGGTTTCTCTCAAAACTATGGTGAAGAATATATAGTTGGCAGGCGGAGGATATTTGGTGGAGCTACACCGTTTGGAGGGAGCTAGATTGGAAGGAGGGGATATACTCCTCTCCATATAGCCACTGATTCAGCAGTTCCAAGAGGTGTTTCAGCCACCTCAGGGATTGCCACCGCAGAGGGAGTAGGAGCACGCCATCATTTTAAGGGAGGGTGTGTCACCCATCAGCGTACGGCCTTATCGCTACTCTCAGTTTCATAAAGATGAAATTGAAAATTTGTTTAGAGAGATGGTGGAGGCAAGAATCATCTGATCAAGCGTCAGTCATTTCTCTAGTCCAGTTTTATTGGCGAAGAAAAAATATGGTAGCTAGCGATTTTGTGGACTACAGGGCGCTCAACAAGGAAATTGTACTTGATAAATTTCCTATCCCAGTTATTGATGAGCTGTTAGATGAATTGAGTGGAACAATGATCTTCATCAAGATAGAGGGACATTATGAGTTCCTAGTGATGCCATTTAGCCTCACCAATGCTCCGACCACTTTCCAGGCACTTATGAATAAGGTTTTCAAACTTTATCTCCGGCGATTTGTACTGGTATTCTTCGACGACATTCTATTTACAGTAGGACGGAAGAGGAGCATTGGGAGCATTTAAAAAGGGTGTTAGAGGTGCTGTAGGAGCACCAGCTTAGGACCAACTTGAAAAAGTGCTGCTTCTCACAAGCCAATGTAGAGTACTTGGGCCATATTGTTTCAAAAGAAAGGTTGGCAACAGATCAGTCCAAAATTGAGGCAATGCTAAAGTGGCCAGTGTTTAAATATCTGAAGGAGTTGAGGGAATTTCTAGGACTAGCAGGTTACTACATAAGGTTTGTAAAAGGATACAACACCATAGCATGATCACTCACAGAGCAGTTGAAGAAGGACAGTTTCCTATGGGGGGAGGCGGCTACATTAGCATTTGAGAGCTTGAAGAAGACTATAACTACGGTAACAGTCCTAGCTTTGCTAGATTTCACTCAGATCTTCATAGTGGAAACAGATGCGTCCGGATACGAGTTGGGTGTAGTGCTTATGCAGAATCGTAGGCCCATTCCTCTTTCAACCAAGTGTTGACTGTTAGAGCCAGATTGAAGTCAGTCTATGAGAGAGAGAGTTAATGACCATCTTTTTGGCCATCCAGAAATGGCGATCCTACCTACTTGGGAGTCATTTCATTGTCAGGACAGATCAACGGAGCTTGAAATACCTGCTGGAATGATGGATGGTGACAGAGGAGCATTAGAGGTGGCTGTCCAAGTTGCTAGTGTATGATTTTGAGATTCAGTATAGGTCAGGAGTGGAGAATAAGATGACAGATGCCTTGTCCAGATGTATGAGAGAGCTGTAGATAGTGACACTATCTGTTCCTTTGATGCTTGATTAGGAGGCTATCAGAGAAGAAAGTGCTAGGTATGAGGATTTGGGAGAGATCATAGCAGATTTACTGAAGAAAGAGGGTAGCCACCTAAGGTGCTCATTGGAGGGGACAGACTGCTATATTAGGGGAGGTTTGTGATGCCTCAGACCTCGATTCACATCCCAAACTTACTCTAGGAGTTTCATGGAAGTGCTGTTGGGGGCCATTCAGGCGTGTAGAAGACATACATGAGGCTAGCTTCGAAGCTGTATTGGAAGGGTATGCATAAAGATGTAGAGGACATGGTAGCCATATGTGAGATATGTCAAAGGAACAAATACTTGGCTATGTCACCAGGAGGACTACTACATCGATTGGCTCTATCTGGATGAGTATGGGAGGCGATATCTATGGACTTCATATATGGGTTTCCCCGTTCAGAAGATTTCATGATGATTTTAGTGGTGGTGAACAGGTTGAGCAAGTATGCACATTTCATTCCCCTACGACACCCCTACACAACAGTGACAGTGGCTTCAGCTTTCATAAGAGAGATGATGATGTAAGCAAAAAAATATATGGGAGCCTATATTTTTTTGCTTAACAAAAAACATAGGCGGACTTCTACCGACGAAACGACTAAAGACGAGAAAACGGAAGAACAAATTCTTACATTTCAATTTAAACTAAACAAAAGAAAACTTACAACAGTACAAACGACTCTTGCAAATAAAGGACGGCGACACCCTAAAGTTGCTGCACTTAGAGAAGAAGGATACAGATGGAGTGGCACTTGCGGAGAGACGAAGAGATTAGAAGCCCGAGAAAAAAGGTTGGAAAGAGCCCGTAGGATTTCCGGAGGGGATGAGAAAAGAAGGGTGGAAAGAGCCCGCAGGATTTCCAAGCAAACCCGCAGGTTATAACTTTTCCAAAAATCATATTTTCATAACATCAACTAACTTCAAACATAAACAATCCCCCATATTTATAGGTATGAAAGGGAATACAAAGAGACACATTACATTAATTTTGACACAATAAACTAAGCATTAAAACATATAAATCTCCCCCCCCCCAAGCTCACGGTTAAACACCCAAACCAGGAACTAAGGAGACAGCCACGGGAGACGAGGGGAACCGCACGGACCAAGAGCCATGGCCACGGGAAATGAGGGACGGTCACGGAAGAAGGAGCCCAGCCGTGAGATCCCAAGAGGCAAACACAAAATACTAAAAGCCATGAGGAAACTAAGGAGTCACCTCATGGGAAAAGCAAATTCTTGGAATTCCAAAGGCCGGTTTGGAATTCCAAGAGACAAACATTAAAACAAACATAAAAAGCATAAAATTACATTAATTAAAAGATAATAAATGAACTAAAATGTTAGCTCATAATGAGCTAACCCTTAGTTCAATAAATGAACTAAAGTCCAGCTCATAAATGAACTAAAAGTTTAGCTCAAATATGATAAACTACTAGACTTAAGGGAAGCCAAAATATGATTTATTTTGGACTAGTGTTGACCCCCCCTTTGTCTACATCAGACTCCCCTTCTTGTGAAACTCATCTCCCGATGAGTTCGCTTTAGATTTCTTTCGAGGATTTGAAGACGGAGCATCTAATTCATTGATCAAATCTTCATACTTCTGCATGATATCATCTCGTTCTTTCAGGAATTTATCTTGTAATCGCTGCTTCTTTTTGAAGTACCTTTTTGTACGAATGTGCATCCATACTT
The DNA here is from genome assembly GCA_016618105.1 of Dendrobium huoshanense. Classification (NCBI taxonomy): domain Eukaryota; kingdom Viridiplantae; phylum Streptophyta; class Magnoliopsida; order Asparagales; family Orchidaceae; genus Dendrobium; species Dendrobium huoshanense. The sequence goes on along the minus strand of CM028345.1, from coordinate 50,020,674 downwards.
GAAGCTTGTATAATTCATACTCCAGTGGATTTTTTGATTTTGTCGGGATCCATCTATCCATAGATTCTTCAATGTCTTCTGCCTTGCTTTCTTCAATTTTTTTGTCTTTTTTTATTTTTTGACAGACTCAAAATAAGACTAAAAAATTACAAGACTCACAGAAATACTCAACCTAAACTTAACTCACAAATAAACGCTTTGACAAACTTGACAAACTTAGACTTGACAACTAAAACAAATTTGACAAACCACAAACCTAGGACTTCCTAACTTGCTCTGATACCAAATGATGTAAGAAAAAAAATATATGGGAGCCTATATTTTTTTGCTTAACAAAAAACAGAGGCGGACTTCTACCGACGAAATGACTAAAGACGAGAAAACGGAAGAACAAACTCTTACATTTCAATTTAAACTAAACAAAAGAAAACTTACAACAGTACAAACGACTCTTGCAAATAAAATGACGGCGACACCCTAAAGTTGCTGCACTTAGAGAAGAAGGATACAGATGGAGTGGCACTTGCGGAGAGACGAAGAGATTAGAAGCCCGAGAAAAAAGGTTGGAAAGAGCCCGCAGGATTTCCGGAGGGGATGAGAAAAGAAGGGTGGAAAGTGCCCGCAGGATTTCTAAGCAAACCCGCATGTTATAATTTTTACAAAAATCACATTTTCATAACATCAACTAACTTCAAACATAAACAATCCCCCATATTTATAGGTATGAAAGGGAATACAAAGAGACACATTACATTAATTTTGACACAATAAATGAAGCATTAAAACATATAAATCCACCCCCCCAAGCTCACGGTTAAACACCCAAACCAGGAACCAAGGAGACAGCCACGGGAGACGAGGGGAACTGCACGGACCGAGAGCCACGGCCACGGGAAACGAGGGACGGTCACGGAAGAAGGAGCCCAGCCGTGAGATCCCAAGAGGCAAACACAAAATACTAAAAGCCATGAGGAAACTAAGGAGTCACCTCATGGGAAAAGCAAATTCTTGGAATTCCAAAGGCCGGTTTGGAATTCCAAGAGACAAACATTAAAACAAACATAAAAAGCATAAAATTACATTAATTAAAAGATAATAAATGAACTAAAATGTTAGCTCATAATGAGCTAACCCTTAGTTCAATAAATGAACTAAAGTCCAGCTCATAAATGAACTAAAAGTTCAGCTCAAATATGATAAACTACTAGACTCAAGGGAAGCCAAAATATGATTTATTTTGGACTAGTGTTGACCCCCCCCCCCCCCCCCCCCCCCCCTTTGTCTACATCAGATGATTAGATTGCATGGAGTACTAAAGGTGATAGTATCAGATAGAGATAAGATGTTCCTCAGCTACTTTTGGAGGGAGTTGTTCATGTTACAGGGGACAATTTTGAAGAAGAACACAACTTACCACCCACAGACGGATGACCAAACAGAAGTAGTCAACAGGAGCTTGGAGACTTACCTGAGATACTTTGTGTCGGAGACACCCAAGTTATGGGCTAAGTGGCTATCATGGGTTGAGTACTTATACAATACGTTTTTTCATTATGCTTCTCAGATGACCCCATTCAAGGTGTTGTACGAAAGGGATCCTCCCCACTTGGTGCACTTTGAGAGTAGCAGTAGTTCGATTTCTTCAGTAGAGAAGTATTTGGAGGAGAGGGATAGAGTGCTAGAAGAGTTGAAGAGACATCTGCTAAGGGCTCAACAGATTATGAAGAAACAAACTGATGGGCATAGGAATGACATCCAGTTTGAAGTGGGAGAGAGGGTGTTCTTGAAACTCTGACCATATAGACAGTAGACAATCGCCAACAGGAGGAATGAGAAGCTTGCTCCAAGGTACTTTGGGCCTTATGAAGTGCTGGAGAAGATCGGAGCAGTAGCATATCGGCTAAAACTACCACCAACAGCGACTATACATCCAGTTTTTCATGTATTGCAGTTGAGAAAAGCCATTTGATGACTATACAATCCCGACTTACCGGTGACACTTACTGAGTATTTAGATGTGGTTCTGTAACCCTTAGAGCTGATGGGGGTTCACCAGAAAGGAGATGAACTAAGAAAGTGCTGATTAAGTGGAAGAACCTTCATGACTACGAGGCCACGTGGGAGCCATACAGAGGGTAAAACATCAGTTTCCTGGTTTTCACTTTGAGGACAAAGTGATTCTTTGGGAGGGAGGTATTGTTAGGCCGGTTGAGGATGAACCGGCCCAGCTGACCCAAATTTATTTCAATTTGAAAAGGAGGGGGTGGCTAGGGCATGAGAGGGAAATTAGATTAGGAAAGCTTTTGTATTAAAGAGGATGAGAGGATTAGGGAAGATTAGGTTTTGATTGATTGGAATTAGGGTTTCTTGGCGACTTGGGCTCTAGACTCTCTTGTCTAGAGATTTGGGAGAGACGATCATCCTCTTGAATTGAGGATCAATTGTATCTTGCTTTGAGTTTTGCTTTGCTTTGTTTCCACTATTGCAATCTATCTTTTCTAGATTGATTTGTCCAGTTTTTCTTGTTTTTCTTGCTGTTTTGAACCAATTATTGTTAGGGTTGCTTGCGAACTCAAGTAAATTCGATAGGATTACTTGCGAACTCAAGTATTTCCTATCAAGAGCTTAACAAAATCTTTTGCAACCAAAAACTATAGTATCATTAGTAATATCAGTAGTAATTTTTGAGTGACTTAAGGTTCTAAAAGCTTGATAAAGCTTTGATTGAAGCATCATTGCAGAACAAAACATTAACACCAAAGCATCACAGCTTTAGCATTTTTTAGTGTCTACCCAAATTTTATACTGGTTTGGTGACTATATTTGTGTCAAGTCATTGACCTTGGACTGTAAACATGAATCATGACACCTGATCGGGACTGTAAACATGGATTATTCCATACAGATTACTTGCAGCTTTCTAGTTGCTGTAATGTGATTACTGTGGATTGATTTTATTTTTCTTTTTTTTTTTTGTTTCAGGCACTACTAGCAATTAGGAGCCTACTGCAACTCCCCTCCACAGATGCTTTAGATTTCAAGAATTTCTGTGACCTTGAAAAAGTTCTGGAGAGACTAAAGGATCAGCTGGGGAAGACAAAGAAAGAAGATGACTATTATGATGAAGAAATAAAAAGCCTTATAAGAGAAATACACATCATTTTTCATAGAAAACTAGACAAGGTTTTTAACTTGATTTCTCATTTTTCTCATGTAGGTTTCGTTTGGGGCAGCTTTCTTCTTGCTTCTTAAAGCAGTTTTTAATACAAAAATTATTTTTTTAACTAAAAAACTGCTTCAAAAAAATCGCCCCAAATGAAGCTATAGCTTCTATCTTTCAAAATTTTCTTCTGATATTTTGTTTCAGCATGCAGGTTTCATGGGTTCCAACTTAGAGGATTAGACTACTTCTCATCAAAGATTTTGTTCATTCTGCTAAATTCACAGTGTTTGCATTATGAAGTCAGACTTTCCAGGTCTCAAGTCTCTCAGACAAGCTTGAAATCATTCTTGGAATATTGAAAGGTTCAGATCTTAATTTTTAGTAGCCAAAAGTATTAGTTGATTGAGATGGCTTTGTTATACATGCAGCTCTGTAAATTAAACTGAGGAAAATTTGAGTTATGGCCTTTTGAGATGCTTGTTTAGTTAGTTAAAGTTGACCAGAAAGTTAGCCTTTTTTTTTTTTTGCAAGGTTAAGTTACAGTGAGAATGTACATTTTTGCTTAGAAATATTATATTTTAAAATAGATTAATAAGAAAAGTTGCATCTTTCTTGAATGTCAATGATAGTTAAAATTAGTATTAAAACTAATCAGATCCTTCTAAGAAGTAGTGGAGGGAAAGATCTTTTTATTTGATTATTTATGTATTAGAGAAGAAATGAATAAATTTATTAATTTAAGAGTTATTTTTAGCAAAATGGAATTTATTGTTATTACAATAATAATATCAACATCAAGCTTTTAATGCCGAAGTTATGAAATTGATGAGGTGATTGTAAGGGTTGAGTGTTGAATTAGGTTTTGTTTGGAATAGCTTTATTACTGTTTTTTAAAATAGCTATTTAATTTTATTTTTTTGTTCTAGAAAATTGCTTTAGAAAGCATGAAAAAAAAATGTCTTAAACTAAGCCTTAATTGGGTACCTTGTGATGACATAGACTATAGAGAAGAGTGCAAGTATTCGTCAAGGCCTCTACGACAAAATTGAAAACATCAAACGCGATGAACATAGATTATGACATGCAAGGTTGTCGATGAAAATGAGATTGCGAGAAAAGTGTGGAACATATAAAGTGAAGTTAAACCAATCTTACAATTTGGAGTTGGTAAGATGTGTTGATTGGTATGAGAAATATGTAGGATTTCACCATTTTCAATCAACACTTGATGATATCCACCATATGATTTTGATTTTTGAAGAGAATTGGGATACTTGTTCATTTGAGATATATTTTAGGGGTGCGATGCGATGGTTCGTACGATCAACTATTTGATTAAGTGATACTAATTTCTCCATATTTTAACAATGTTACCCATTATATATCTCACAATAACAATGAAATATAAAATAAATACAAATGCTTTTTCATTAGCAATGAATACATTTTAAATTATATATTCATTTTTATTTCCTAAATAATAACTAATACAAGGAAAAAATATTGGATGAGAATATTCAAATCAATTTTTGATAAGAATAAGCAATTAATTGTATTTTGAGATAAGTGCGGTATAAAATTTTCATGCATTACACTCATTCTATAGCAAATTTAATTATTTTAAATCTCATCTTGATAAAAACTTCATTCCTAAAGATATATTGCTTGGTATTGCTAGGTATTGCCAAATGCATCGATGGGAATAACAGTCTATGAAGGATATATGAATTTTGAAATGAGAGCTTGCTAAGGTATCGACATAGCGACAATGTGTGCATGATAAGATGATTTCATGATAGGAGTTCGCGGATGGCATCAACACGAGTAGCAACTTGTGACATGAGCTCGTCGAACGCATCAACAAGAGCAATATCATGTGAAATAGAATGAAATTTGATGACATGAGCTTGTCGAGGTCATTTATGAGAGCAATTTGTGTAAATTAGAAGAAACAATATAATCATGATTCGAACAAAGATTCAAATCAACTTGGAATAAATATTTTGAATTAGATTTGAATAAAAATTCAAAGTTGAACAACTTCAAGTCAGTTTCATTGGAATTTTTATTTGGTCCCGTGTCCTGACGTAGCTCTACGTTCGGACGCCGGTAAAATGGTGCCACATGCCCTTACTCTTTACCGCGCGGCCCGACGACCCGACCAAAACAGGACCCGGGATTGCTATGTATTGACTGATTTGTGCAGACGGGGGTATTGCTAGGTATTGCTCGATATTCATTGACAATAACGAGAAATACCATTATGTGAAGATCAATACCTAGCAATACCGAGCAATACCCCAGTTTTAATAGGTATTGCTAGGTATTGTTCGGTATTGCTAGGTATTGCTAGGTATTGGTTTTGATAAAGTGGTATTTCTCGTTATTGTCAAGCAATACCTAGCAATACTTAGCAATACCTAGCAATACCAAACAATACCGGGTTCCGGTCCGGGTTGGGTCGTCGGGTCGTCGGGCCGCAAGGTAAAGAGTAAGAGCACGTGGCAATATGTTATTAGCCTCCGGATGTAGAGCTTTGTCTGGTGTCCGAACCTAATAATTGTTCGTTTCGTTGAGGATTGACTTCAAATCCAAACCTAACTTTCAAATCAAATGCAGGCCAAGAGATTTTTGGGGTGGGTTGTCAACCGAGGGATTAATATGACGCCAAACAACTTCTAAGATGTGGCAGCGGATAGATATCCTAGTTATGAAAAAAAAAATGAAGAGGTAATATAAAGTCAAAATTTGTTCTATTATTAATTAAATTCTAATAAAAATAGCCGCAGGTGATCTGGCAGATGAAGCTCTGTCGCGATAACGATAGCAGAGGGCAGGTGACAGCGGCGCTCACTATGGCTTCGCCTTCAGCTTAAAACCTCTGAAACCTTTGGAATTTTGGTCCTCTATTCGGTAGCCATCGAACAATTGGTAATGGAATTGGCAAGAAATGCGGTGTTTACACCATGCTCTGCCCTTGCGGTGCCGCCGTGCTTGTTTCTAAAACCGGTGGTTGTCGGGTTCGGCGGCGGCCGGAGGGAATTGGTGGCCGCGGCCTCGCTGGACAAGGACGAGTTCGGCAGAGGAGTTGGGCCGTCCGGAAGGAAGAAGATTGGTACGGCCAATTCTAACTATGTGGTTCCACTCGACATGCCGACGCCGGGTCTCGTTCGCCCCCTTGCCGAGATTCTCCGCGACCTGAACAGTCGGGTTTCGGAGAAAATAATCAACCCTGAAAATAACAACATTCCGTGGTACGTCGTCGCTATCGACTCTCCGCTTTATTATGCTTTTCCTTACATATCGATTAGCTGATTGTTTGTCTGACTGATTGAAGATTTGCATTGTTGTTTTGTCGGAATAAGATTTTGTTGAAACCTTATTTTTGATATTTTGAGGCCCCTTTTGATCTTTTGTGTAGCGGTTTTGTTTCTGCGCTGCTCCGCTATTCAGTAGAGCCCTACGGTTTCTGCGCAATCGTGAATTTTGAGGAGAACGATGAGGGTTGGAGTCCTCGAATGAATTTTAAACGTATTAAGAAATCTTTAAATCTCGATTGATCTGCTCGACTGTCTAAACGAGAGCACTTACAGGATTTCTTCATGACGGGGATTGAATTTCTGGAAGAAGTGATGATTTGATTTTGAAAGAAAAAGGAACGTGGCTCAGTTATCTACCACGCATGCGTATACCATGTGAAGCAAAGTATGAGTATGCAGAACGCTAGAGTTAGATGCTACAATTAATGTTGGTGTTAGATTTTGTTTGACGTCTAGGAAGGTGAAAATCTCAATTCGGATGCCAAAATTTCATGGAATGAAGCATTAAAGCAATGTGAATAGACAGGGACAAGATGGATATTGATCATATAATCAAACCTGTCAGCCTACGTGCTTCTTCAGTGGATCATTGGCGGTGCATTGGATTGCATGTGTTTTTAAGGACAAATTTTAGGAAGTGCACACTAGGTTCTTATTTTATAAGGCAACTAGGCGAGCCATACATAATTGTGTCTGTGGCAACCCTTATAGCCTGAGCAATGGGAAAATTGCCATAGTCACCTACTAACTAGGTCATAGCTGGCTATGCATGCACCATTGTGGCAAGCTTAAGGATTATGATTTCTGTCCAGTTGCTTCGGCTTGTAGGCTCCAAATTTATGCATTTTAGAGATTTTTATTTCAATCTTATGAAAAATATTGAATTTGAGTGCATTATTTGGTTTAGGCTCGGTTGTTACATAAGCCAACTTTAAATTAATGTTTTTAGTAGCAATCCAAACACTATCAAAAGCTCGGGCTTAACAAGTTTTTGATACATGTGAAAATATTTAAGTACATTTAAATGTATATTATGATTTAGATATTTGCAAATGTTTAACTAAGTAGTTAGTTTACTGTCAAATTTTACCAGATTCATGTATTTTATTGTTAAAAATGCTATCAAATGTCTTGAATTTTGTGGCACTTAGAATATGTCATAATATGTAGCAACTTTTTTTTTTGGGAAATTTAATTGGAGCTATCATTGTGATACTCTGTAAACATGTGTGAAAGAATGGATTAAACATATTCTCAGGTCGGTTGCAGTAGTCTTGCTACATGTTGATGGGATTTTAATAACTCAAAAAATGGTTTAGAATTATTTCTATAAATTATGGTTTTATACATACCAGTATTTGTTTCATTGGGACCTTGGGATAAATGTATCCGGAGCTTCCATTGGTGCCTTGAGAATATATAATGGAGCCCAATTTCCGCACCACTACAAATACCATGTGAAAGCACAATAACCATCATCATAATATTGACTTGGCTCGATAACATATGCATTTCTATTTTCTTGTCTTAATGTGCATGTGCTGGTAGTACATCCAGTCATCATCTGCTTTATCACTGTCATCAACCATCCTAAAACCTTGTTCCATAGGCTCAATATTGATATGTATTTCTCCCTCAAATTGCCACACACAATCTGATAGTTGCCACTCCATATGCTTTCAACTAATAAAAGGCATCCTAGCTGAATTTTTAGGTCTATCTAATCTGGTTCCAAGTCACCTTGCCATAGTTGCATTATTGAATTAGAGAAAAGAAATAAATATGTTTTTTAAATGCATGCAATGCAAAGATCTTAGCTTTTAGTGATTTATATAATAGATTAAATACTAAGGAGGGAGAAAGATATATGTATAAGTTAGTCAAACAAAGAGATAGGAGTAGTAAGAATTTAGTTCAAGTGAAGTGTATTAAGGATGAAGATAAAAAATACTTTTCTTAGATGATGATATTCAACAAAGGTGAATGAGATATTTTGCTAAACTTTTTAATGAAAATTATGAAAATAAGATTGACTATAGTGACCTTAGCACCCTAAATGAAAATAAAGATATTTATTTTTATCAGTGTATTAGTAAAACCGAAGTTACAGAAGCTTTAAAGAAAATGAAGGGTGGAAAAGCTGTTGGACCTGATGATATTCCAATAAAGGTATGGAAATGCTTAGGAGATGAAGGAATTTATTGGCTTACTAAACTTTTAATACTATTTTAAAGACTAAAAAGATGTCAGATGAGTGGAGAATGAGTGTGTTAATTCCTATTTTTAAGAATAAAGGTGATGCACAAGATTGTGCGAATTATAGAGGAATTAAGTTAATGTGTCATACTTTAAAACTATGGGAGCGAGTTATGGAGCATACTCAGCATAGGTTGCGGCGTGATACTAATGTTTCTCAAAATCAATTTGGATTCATGTCGGGTAGGTCGACTATGGAATCCATACATTTATTACGAGGTTTGATGGAGAAATATGGAGAAAATAAGGAGGATCTACATATGATATTTATTGATTTAGAAAAAGCATATGATAAAGTTCAAAGAAAAGTGCTATGGAGAGTTCTTGAAAAGAAAGGAGTTAATAATGCTTATATTCAAATCATTAAAGATATCTATGCAGGACCTATTACTTGTGTTCAAACACAAGGTGGTTTGACCAAGTATTTCCCAATTTCGGTTGGGTTACATCAAGGATCAGCCTTAAGCCCATATATTTTTGCTTTAGTCATGGATGTTCTCACTAAACATTTGCAAGAGGATGTACCGTGGTGTATGCTTTTTGCTGATGATATTCTTCTTGTTGATAAGACTAGAGAGGGAGTTGAAAGTGAACTTGAATTATGGAGGTCAACATTAGAGACTAAAGATTTTCGCTTGAGTAGATCTAAAATGGAATATATAGAGTGTAATTTTAGTAGTAATAGACCTAGTGAGTGGATTGTGACTTTGGGCGATCAAGTCATTAATAAGAGTACACGTTTTAGATATCTTAGATCTATTGTTCAGAGTGATGGTGAAATAGATGGGGATATTATCATCAGAATTCAAGTTGGATGGTTGAAGTGGAGGAATGCATCGGGCTTGTTGTGTGATAGAAAAGTACCCCTCAAACTTAAGGGAAAATTCTATAAGATGGTAGTGAGGCTTGCAATGCTTTATGGTGCTGAATGTTGGCCATTAAAAGAGAAGCATAATACTAAGTTAAGTGTGGCAGAGATGAGGATGCTCAGGTGGATGAGTGGCTTTACCCTTAGAGATTGGATATGAAGTGAGCATATACGTGAAAAGGTTGGAGTAGCTCCAGTAGAAGATAAGATTAGAGAGAGTCACCTTACATGGTTTGGTCACATAAAACGACGGCCTTCCAATGACCCGGCTAGGAGAGTAGAGGTATTAGATTTGACTTATGTTAAGAGAGTTAGAGGCAGACCTAAAAAGACTTGGTTAGAAAATATTAGGAATGACCTTTCTTTATTAGATTTAAACGAGAATTTGACCTTTAAGAGGACACAATGGAGAAAAAGGATTCATGTAGTCAACCCACGTAGTGGGATAAAGGCTTGTTGTTGTTGTTGTTTTGTTTTGATGCACATTCTTCACTTAGCCTTGGTGAAGACAATCATATTCGCTTTTATAGACTTATATATTATAAAGCGATAACTGGAATACACTTTCTTCATTTCAAGTGCATATTAATACCCTTGTAAGCAAGTAAATGCGGGCTCCAAAAATATTGAGATTTAGGGCCCCGACCTCTCTGAGTATATTTGGGGAGAGTTTTAATAGATAATATTTCGGGGAAATTTTCGGAAGGCAGATTATACAGAGATAAATCACTATCCAAAGATTACGCCCTCTTAACGAATACTTTAAGATTTGAGTTATGGTTTTCTATAGGCACCGGCCCCTATAGTTAATTACCTCTCCTGATAATGAGAGAGCACTTTCGATTATGACTAGTCGTTAAATAGATACTTAGTATCAAGCATATAGTAGTAACATATTTAGAATTTAAAATTAAAATTTATCCCCATGTACTTCGAGCAAATGGTGGAGGAATGATTATTGACATGATCAAGATTCTATGATTTCGTCGTCCCAAGTCATTATGGTCTCTGGTCCACTTAGTTAGAAGAGGTAGTCAACTCAACTTGACTGAAGGATTTTTGCTGGCAACCATCGGTTCTTCGGACAATTATAGACTTGGGGTAAGTATTTGTCTAAGGGACAAATTCAAGTTGACCTTAGCCAACAGAGGGCTTTGTTCCATATCAATCATACACTATAATTCATTACTCAATGGTAACTTGGCCATTAGGGAACGTACGAGCTTTTGGCCATGACTGTAATACAATGAAGTCATTCGACCAAACCACTAGGTCAGAGGGTCGTGGTCATAATCGTTTACCACATGGAGCCGTCCTGGCCAAGTCACAGGTTTTTTGTGGGGCCATTTGACCAAATCACATATAAGAGGAACAATCATAGTCGTTTATCGCATATAGTCGTCTATCCAAGCTACTTATTTTGTGGAGCCATCTGACCAAGCAATGGTTAGAGGACAAATGTTATGTCCTTACTGACATGAAATTATTTGAGAATGAATATGATTGATATTCTCACTGGATATTTGCTCTTGGTTAACCAAAATTATTCTTGAGTTCATCACCCTCGCCAAATGGTTACGAGAGGATGAGTTTTACTCTAAGTTTAGATGATTAATTTCAAATTAAAATATTTAATAAATATTGAGCTTAAGAGTTTTAACAAAATTGTGCAAGTAGGAAATCTATATGATATAAATTACCCTAAAAATCTACACAATCTAACCACTAGAAAATAAGACATGTAATCCTAATCCTATCAATATAATTTAATATATAATCTTTCCAATTTCACAATATCATGATCCCCTTACACAAAATTTTGAAGAAGAATGACATACACATAGTTTAAAATTGTGCAATAAGAGGCGCGCCTCTATACAATTCTACCCCAAAGATCCTCATTACTTAAGCAATTTTGAGTCTGGGTGAGGTTTACGCCTCATGGATCCTGAGGCGCGCCTCATTGGCTTAATTACACAATTTTTGGTGAGGCTTACGCCTCATGGAGCTGGGTCCCACACACTTAAGTTCTTAAAAAAAAGCCATTTATCATCCCTTTCTTCTTTCTGCCTACCCGAATGAACGGAAGAACTCCACAAGCCGCAGTCTGCACGCCCTAGCTTCCCTCGGCCGGCCTTCCCGCCGGCGCCACCTCACGTAGTTGAGAAACTTGAGTCCAACCGCCCTCTACGACACCTTTACTATGGGTTTTAGGTATTTTTTTTAATTTTTTTTGGACATTTAGGCCATTTAAGGCAAACTCACACACACAACGCATACACATAGATTCGAACCCTGGACCTCTTAGTTTGAAGCCTAAGCTCTCAACCAATAGGCCAAGGAGAGCTGTGTGTAGTTTTTTGGGATTTTTGGTTTGATTTTGCATTTGTGCATTAGGAAACATGTTTAGGGGAAAGGAAAAGTCAAATACGTCATTGCGGATGTACCCATCTTGGAAGTATAGTGTACATGTTGACGTAGGCGACAACGAGAAGACATACATGTATTTGAAATGCAATTTTTGTGATGGGACATGATTGGATTTTAGATGTTCTTTCTTATTTGTACTTTGAGAGTTTTGACTTTTGATAGACTTCAAGTTGCAATTTTGTATTTTGAATTATGCTATGAGATGCATATATTACATCTATTTTATTATTTTCCACTAAGTTCACTTCTCATTTAGATGTTTTTTTTGTATCATACTCTTACTATTATTTACCTGCTAGAATACTTAAATTTTCATTTACGCAATTCTTCGTCCATGAGGCTTACGCCTCGCACCGCCTCGAGGCTTACGCCTCGCACCGCCTCGAGGCTTACGCCTCGCCTCACGGATGAAAAACGCCTCGAGGTTTATTTACGCAATTTTAAACCTTGCTTACACATAAGCCTTTCGAAATTCAATGACGATGAATTAACAGAGTTCTTATGAAGAGGGATGTGCTTGCTATGAGTGTGCTACCATTAAAAATAATTAAATAAATATAATATAAGAGGAAATAGGGAAGAAGTCAATAAGAGAAAATTTCTGAGATACGAATTAGGAGGTTTCCCTTACTGCTGCCTTTTGTCGAATGAAAATGAAAGCCAAAGGTCTTCTCTGATGACGGTTGTGAGAGAAAGAGGCGAATAGAGAGGAGAAGGAGAATTAGAGTGTTGAAGCGTGCCCTAGGTTTCATTTCCTAAATCACAGGTCAGGCCACAACGAGCAGGATTTCTTGAACAGTTATTGTTATAGAAATATATAATAGAGGAAATTGCACGAGAGGGATGTGAAATTGTGCAATTTGCACGATTCAAGGAAATGCGGGTGGGTTTCGCATGTGAAGGTTGCCTGTCGTGTGAAGGGAGGCCAGCTGGTTTGCTCCAATTGCTAGATCGGTCTAGGTGTAGGTCCAAGATATTAGATGTTGCAAGATGTTCTGCAATTCTACAAAGAAGGATGCAATAAATGTCTCGAGGGTTCCTGCAAAGGTGTCAATCATTTTAGATCTAAGTACCAATAAATAATTACTGGGACAACAAAGCAAGTAGCCTGTGAATAAAAATTATAGAGAAGCCATTAAAGAACAAATAATTCCTAGAATAGAGAGGTTGCAAAAACATGGGAACAAAGAGGTTTTTGTCATAGAGAATGATGCCATTAGAGGAGTCAAACCTAAGGAATTCGATTGAATCAATTTTACCTAATTTGGACCAAATTGATCATGACTAGTTTTGTTTATATGTCAGGTAGATTTGGGTATGATTTGCATTTCTTGTAGAGAAATTCACTACGCATTACTAATAAAAATATATTTCCACTTTATAAGAAATGTTTGATATCCACCATCAATAATTGACACGATTTAATCTCTAATAATAGCTTCAAGAATAGGCTAGCATGATTAGGGCGTTAATATTTGACACGACCCGAAAACCTGACACAAACCCGGCCCAAAAATTATGGGTTAGGGTCAACCCGTTTTGCAAACGGGTCGGGTTCAGGTTCCAGAATTCGACCCATTTAAAAAAAAATGGGTTAGGTCCGGATCAACCCGCTAACTCGAAATGGACTTGGACTGACCCGTTTGCAAAAAAAAAAAAGTTCTCATCGAGGAATTCTCGGGACAAAAATCTAAAACATGGCAGGCGGACGTTGATGTGGTAATCCTCGTTTCCTCCGTTTACCATGCCTGCATAATACCATGTGATAAAATCACGACGGTAGCACGAAGGAGATGGTCAGTTAATAGAAACCCTCATCTTTCTTCCTTCATTCCTGTTTCTGTGCCTACCGGAAACCCCAACAAGAAAAGGAGCTAGGAAGTCACGACGGGAGCTCACTGGGAATGTAAGACTGCACTTTTCTGTTCTTCTAAATCCCGTAAGTCCGTTGAATTGCATTATTTAGTTAATTCAAAATTTAGGGAGGAACGAAGGTTAAACAAGATTTTAAAAAAGTAGGATTATTTTAGTCATAGGGATCAAAATCCTGCTTAAATCCTGTGTTAATCAGGCTATCAAACAACCCTTAGTTGTCTTCCAGCTTTTTGTTTCTCCACACCCTTTCTCAATGTTCCTCCTCACCCTCTTCATTTCATCGCAACTTTCTTTATTTTATTCCCTTTTATATTTATACACCATGTATCTTTCGCCTCCTTTATTGAGAAGCAACGAAAAAGAGTACTAGAACCCTAGGCCACCGAAGAACATGTCTGTACGTGCGGCAGTTGGAGGTTTACGTCGCTATAGCCTTAGCCGTTGTTGTCGCTGATCCGGGTTGGCAAGTCGTGTTGGGTTGACCTGGGTCCAAAGCGGGTCGGTTTCGGATCTGAGACCCATTTTTGCAAAAATGGGTCATGTTCGGGTCGGGTCAACTTGTGCCTGGTTAGTTCCGAGTTGGATCCGCACCCGACTGGTGTCCCGATTTTTATAGCCCTAAGCATGATAATGACGCGCCTTGGTATAAAAAAATAGTCCACGAACAAGATAACTTCATCACAAAACAAATTTTATTGCTAGAAAAACAAATAACAAGAGGCAAGATACAATTGATCCTCTTTCGGGAGTAGGATCTTCTCTCCCAAACTCTAGACGCTGCTAGGATCTCTCACAAGAAAGAACTAAAACACTCAAATAAAAATCTGCATAAAAAAACTAGTCTTAACCTTTGATACATCGTCAAAAAAATTATCTTGATCGGGCTCGAATCTAGAGGCAAAATCAAGTTGGAAACTTCCGAAATTAAAAGTAGGAGCATCTGAACTCCGATTTCAGCAAACTTATAGTTGAACTGAGCGTCTCAAGAATTCAAACCAAATGACACCAAATCCAACCCAATCCGAGCCCAAATGGGTCCAAATCAAGGGTTAGAAGCGCTGTTGGTAGATTCGAATATCAATTTGGATTACCAAACGGCTTTCGAACATAACATGCTTATAGTCGGATCGAGCGGCTCAACGAGACGAATCCAACGAGCCCAAGATCACTGAATTCCGACATCATTAAGACATTCAAATGTCCATCAAACAGTTCATGATCAAAGGATTCAACATCGGCCGTCCATTCAACCACTCCCAATTTACCCTTGATCTCTCACTTATTTACGGGACATGCCACTCCAGAAATCTATAAATAGACCTCTCATTTCTCTTGAAAGAGGATCCAAGCAAGAAGAGAAGAAGAGAAGAGAAAGAAGAGAAGGAAGAAGCTCCTCCTCGACCACCGCTTGAGTTCCCCGGACCACCGTCTGAGGCACTCGCCTTCGTCGAACCACCACTTGAGGCCATCGTCTTCGCCGGACCGCCACCTAAGGCCCTCGCCTTTTCCAGACCATCACTTGAGGCCCTCGCCTTCGTCAGACCACCACCTGAGACCCTCGACTTCGTCTGATCACCACCTGAGGCCCTCGCCTTTGCCGGACCATCACTTGAGGCCCTCGCTTTCGCTAGACCACCACCTGAGGCCTTCGTCTTCGCCGGACCACCACCTGAGGCCCTCGTACTCGCCGAATCACCACCTTAGGCCTTCACCCTCGCCGGATTCCCGCCTAAAGGCCTGAACTCCGCCATACCAACACTTGAGGCCCTGAACTCCGCCAGACCATCAACTGATGTCAGAATTCTGCCAAGTCGCTGTCTGACTACTAACTGATGCCCCAACTTCCAAGTGAAGCCATATTTTACACTAGACTTCAACCATACGATTGACATTTGTAATCTGATCGCCCTCTGGGACGAGTCAGCCCACTCTAATCAACTCAAATTCTAGTGAAATCTTTTCAACTGGGCTATCCCCCGTGATTTTTCCCCTTTCAAAGGTTTTTCACGTAAAAAATCTTGTGTTATCTGTGTGTGAGTTGGATATCCATGCAACGCTAAGACGTAAAATTACAACTCTATCACCGCGTATATTCTAGCCCGCAACAACCTTATACTTAAATAGACTTCTACCTTCCCTCCAAAATTAGCCTCCTTCCTAATAAATTTCCCTCTATTTGAGATTCAATTATGAAAAGATCTCTTAATTGATTCCCTCATAACATAATATTTTATTTCTTTACTAGACCGCACCTCCTCAGCCACCTCTCTCTAAGTCTGTCAGCCCCACCTTGGCGGTAATTGGTTGAACCGGCTGGTCCAACATCTATTTGGTCCACATGGTGCGGAACCCCTCGGCTCTTGCTGTATCAATACTCTCCCCCCCCCCCCTCCGAAGTATCAACTTGTCTTAAAGGTGGAATGAAAGAAATTGTTGTTGCATATTCTGATAGGACTCCCACGTGGCTTCATGCTCTAGTAGATCCTTCCATCTGATCAACACTTCTTTGCTTTTCGTTGCTCCCTGTCGCACTCCTTTGACCTCCAATGGTTCCAACAAAATCTCCATGTCATCTGCACTGTCGGGGGTAGTGTAGAAGACGAAATATGCTCTCTTATCACTCGTCGCAACTGGGACACATGAAATACCTGGTAGATGGCTGTCATCGGTGGTAACTGTAGGCGATAAGCCACGGCTCCGATGCATTCCACCATCTCATAAGGACCAAAGCATTAGGGTGATAGCTTATCATTTTGTTTTCATGCCAAGGATTTATGTCTGTAGGGGCAAAGCTTCAAGTACACTTTGTCCCCTACTTTGAACTGGATGTCCCTCCTTTGTGCATCTGCTTTCCTTTTCATGATTTGTTGAGCTCTCAACATATACCTTTTTAGTTCCACTGATTTTTTGTCTCTGTCCTCCAAGTGCTTCTTTACTGATGCCACTAGTGTGCTACGTTGTTCATATTATATCAAGTGCGATGGATCTTTTCCATATAACACTTTGATTGGTGTTGTCTGAGATGCTATACTTGTATTCTGCCCATGCCAACCATTTAGCCCATAGTTTCGGCGTGTCTAATATAAAGCATCATAGATACGTCTCCACACTACGATTGACCACTTTGGTCTGTCCGTTAGTTTGAGGATGATAGGCAGTGCTCCTTTTTAGAATGGTCTTCTGCATCTTGAATATCTCCTTCCAGAACTGACTCAGAAAAATCTTGTCTTGATCTGACACAATCGATTTGGGAATCCCATATAGTCTCACGGCCTCCCTCATGAAAGTCGTACATATTGATACTGCAATATATGGGTGGTGAGTGGGAATAAAATGGGCATACTTAGTCGATCCACTACCATCAGAATCGTTGTGTATCCCTCAGACTTTGGCAGTCCTTCAATGAAATCCATGGTCACCTCCTATACTTTTTCTGATAGATCTACTGGTTGGATGAGCCCTCCTAGAGATATTGCTAAATACTTGTGCCTCTGACTTATGTCATAGCTAGCCACCATCTTCTCGACATCCTTTTTTATACCATCCCAATACAACTCTGCAGACAATCAACAATATGTCTTTTGGACCCCTGCATGTCCCCTAATGGTCGTCCCATGGAACTACTATAGCAAGCAAGGAAGTAAGATGAGGTATTGGGAAGCACAAACCTCCCCTGATGTAGAAGCTTCTCTCCCACCATAGAATACTCTGGGTGGCTATCCTTATTTCCTGCTAGCTCCTCTATAATTTTTTTCAATACATCATTAAGTTCGCTCTCTCTTTTTAGTTCTTCCTAGTCAATCACCAAGGGTACAGACAATGCCTTCATCTTGGTTCTCCCATGCACCTGGACAATCCATCTACTGCTCTGTTTTCCACTCCCAGCAGGTACTGTATCTCGAAGTCATGGCCCAATAACTTGGAAAGCCACCTTGGATGCTCTTCAATGAACATTCTTTACTCTAGCAAATACTTCAAACTCCTTTGGCCAGTTTTGATGATTAAATGTCTCCCCAACAGATACGGTCGCCATTTTTTAATGGCTAGTACTATCGCCATTAATTCCCTCTCATAAACTGACTTGAGCCTTGCTCAGGTTGTCTGCCCCTGATTGAAATAGGTCACTGGTCTTTGGTTCTGCATGAACACGCTCCCAGCCCAAAACCTGAGGCATCTGTCTCCACTACAAAAGGTTGACTGAAATCTAGAAGAGCTAAGACGGGCACACTGGTCATAGCCTTCTTCAACTCCTCAAAGGCCCGGGTGGTTGATTCTCCCCACTTGAAGTTGTCATTCTTGAGTTGTTCCGTCAATGGCCTTGCTATCGACCCATAGCCTTTCATAAATTTTCAATAATAGCCTGTGAGTCCCAAGAATCCCCTCAGCTCCTTCAAATTTTTTGGTATGGGCCATCTGAGCATGGCTTCAATCTTGTTTTGGTCAGTTGCCACTCCCTCCCTTCTTAGATATCACATGCCCTAAGTACTCCACTCTGGCCTGGGCGAAAGAACACTTCTTATTGACGAATAAAGAGTGCTCTCTTAAGGTTGACAACACCAATCCCAGATGTTCCAAATGCTCCCCTTCTGTCCTGCTATAAACCAATATATCATTAAAAAAACCAACACAAACCTTCATAAGTAGGGCTGGAACACCCTGTTCATCAGGGACTAGAAGGTGGCTGGTGCATTAGTGAGGCAGAATGACATCACCAAAAACTCATAATGTCCCTCGTACATTTCGAAAAGTTGTCTTGTGGATATCTCTTGATCGCATTCTTATATGATGATATCTAGATTTCAAGTTGATCTTGGAAAATATCACATATCTATGCAGCTCGTCTAATAGTTCATTGATGACTGGTATGGGAAACCTGTCTGGTACTATTCCTTATTTAAAGCATGGTTGTCCACATAGGACCTCTAGCTCCCATCTTTTTTCTTCACTAGCAATACATGACTTGAGAAAGGGCTCACAATGGGTCTGATAATTCCAGCTTCAAGCATCTCCCATATCAGTTTTTCAATCTCGTTCTTTTAGATCTGAGGGTATCGACAGGGCCGAACACTAATGGGGGAAACTCCCTCTTTAAGAACAATAGAGTGTTTGTGCTCCCGTGGGGTTGGTGATACCTGGGGAAGTTGGAATACCTCCCTAAACTGCTAAAGCAAGGGCTGGAATGTCCTCTTCCCCCTCCGTCTCTCCTCCCTCGAGACTGGAGCTTCACCAAGAATCCCCTCCTCCTTGAATGGCACAAACCATGGTTTTCAGTGAAATCATTGCCTTGGATAAGCCCCTGATCACCACCCTTCTTCCATCCACTTAGATTTCCATAGCAATGCCTTCCAGTTCAACTTGCTCTCTCCCAAAGTTTGTAGCCACTTCATCCCCAAAATTAAATACGTGATTTCCAATTCCAATGGGAGAAAATCCTCCCTGATGTGAAGCCCTTGCAACTCAACCACCAAACCTTACAAATCCCCTACTCTTCTCTACGTTTCCTGCGCCCATCAACACTCTGAATTCTCCCGCGTCTACTAGATTCAGCGCCAGTTTGTCTACCACCTGGTTTGATATGAAATTGTGGGTAGCCCGTAGCCCCACTGTCCACTAGGATCACCATTGCCTCTCCGCCGATATGCCATTTTACCTTCATAGTGTGGTTATGGGTGAATCCTACTACAGAGTTTAATGAAACTTCTGTCACCTCCAAATGTGCGGGCTCCTCTTTCTCTTCTTCCTTCTTTGCTGCCTCTTGCTCATTCTCCCACATCCCCATCACATACAACGAGCATTTGCAATGTGCGATTTTTATACCTATGTCATGTTGTAAATTTCTCGTTGCATCTGAAGCATAGCCCCCTTGCTCTCTTGTCTTGCAATTCGGTATCTATTAGCCTCTTAAATTCCCCTCCCTGTCAGGCACCCGAAACCGCCCTCCTTTAGCATCTCCCTTTTTACTGGTACGGTATGCACCCTCAGTGTCATATAAGTTGTCATCGTTCGGTAAGGATTTCCCCCACTGACCCCCTTACTACTCTTTTGCGGCGACTTCTTGTTCTCAATCACTTGTGCCAACTCCATTGCTTCTCCCAAATCAAGGGGGCTTGCCACCCGAACTGCTGCCCTCAACTCTGGTTTGAGGCCCTTCATGAAGTTGCTTTCCAGCACTATCTATGATAACCTCCCTACTCGTCCTGACATAAGCTCAAATCTTTTTAGATACTCCATCACAGTGCTAGTCTTTGTCAAGGAAAAAAATTACTCATAGTAGTCCCCATCCTGTTGAGCTTGAAAGCGCTCCAGCAAGCGTTCCTTGAACTCCTCCCACCAACAGATCGGGTACCTCGTCTCGCCATTGGTACCATGCCAGACATAGAGTGGAGGCCATCAATCTTTCATCTTTTGTTAACCCGTTCACCACAAAATATCTCTCCACCCTATATATCCACCCATGTGCATCTTCTCCTTCAAATACAAGCATTTTCAGCTTCCTATTCTTCTGGACCCCCTCCCCCCCTACTACAGAGTTTAATGAAACTTCTGTCACCTCCAAATGTGCGGGCTCCTCTTTCTCTTCTTCCTTCTTTGCTGCCTCTTGCTCATTCTCCACATCCCCATCACACACAATGAGCATTTGCAATGTGCGATTTTTATACCTATGTCATGTTGTAAATTTCTCGTTGCATCTGAAGCATAGCCCTTTGCTCTCTTGTCTTGCAATTCGGTATTTGTTAGCCTCTTGAATTCCCCTCCCTGTCAGGCACTGGAACCACCCTCCTTTGGCATCTCCTTTTTTACTGGTACGGTATGCACCCTTAGTGTCATATAAGTTGTCATCGTGCGGTAAGGATTTCCCCCACTGACCCCCTTACTACTCTTTTGCAGCGACTTCTTGTTCTCAATCACCTGTGCCAACTCCATTGCTTCTCCCAAATCAAGGGGGCTTGCTACCCGAACTGTTGCCCTCAATTCTGGTTTGAGGCCCTTCATGAAGTTGCTTTCCAGCACTATCTCTGATAACCTCCCTACTCGTCCTAACAGAAGCTCAAATCTTTTTCGATACTCCATCACAGTGCTAGTCTTTGTCAAGGAAAAAAATTACTCATAGTAGTCCCCATCCTATTGAGCTTGAAAGCGCTCCAGCAAGCCATACCTGTTAACGGCGAATGGCGCACCATGGCGCAAAGGTTCATTTGGAGCCATGGCGCATAGCGTACGGCGCGGCGCGCACTATTTTGAACATAGCGCAAGCTATATAAAAATTATAAAATAATAAGCATGAATATAAAATATTATTAAAAATGAAAGACAAGCTATCATAATAATAAAAGACAACCATAACATATATAAGTTCGACTAAGTAACATTCAAATATCTCATAATTCAAATACTACAATCTTTTTTTTAAAAGATTAAATAAGAATTTAATATACTCTTCTTGGGAATCATCATCATCAGCAAATGTTAAAAAAGCTTCATTATCTTCTTCAACATTGTCTCCTACTTCATCACCCTCGGTACCGCTACTTCATAATCCTATAAGAACTGAATCTGACATTTTATGATCACCTAAAAGCAAACAAATTTAGATAAAAGAAATATGATATTGTCCAAGAAACATAATATGGGGGTTGCCGGGGGTCCAAGGGGGCGCTGCCCCCTGGCGGGGTTCGACCTAGTTGCAGGGGTTTCTGGGGGCAGCGCCCCCGGAACAAAATTTATTTGTAAGAGAAATTTTGAAGTTCGTTTGTATGGAAATTAGGGAGCGGTACCGAGCGTGTACCTAGTTGTACCGAGCTGTACCGAGCTGTACAAAGCATGTAACTAGCGGTACCGAGCATTTACATAGCGGTACCGAGCGGTATCATGCATGTACTTAGCAATATCAAGCGTGTACCTAGTTGTACTGAGCTGTACCGAGTGGTACAAAGCATGTACCGAGCTGTACCGAGCATGTACCGAGCGGTATCATGCATGTACTTAGCGATACCGAGAGTGTACCTAGCGGTACCGAGCGTGTACCTAGTTGTACCGAGCTGTACCGAGCGGTACAGAGCATGTAACTAGCGGTACCTATAAAAAATATTCATAAGTATACCAAAATTTAAAAACAATTTGGCGCGCTATTTTGCGCCGTGCGCAATGCGCCATAGCTCACATGTGGCGCAAATAGCGCGCGCTATTTTAAACACATGCGCCTCGCCATGAACATGGCGCCGTAGGTGCGCCGCGCCGCGCCGTGTGCCATGGCGCGCGCTATTTTGCGCCATTGACAGCTATGCAGCAAGCGTTCCCTGAACTCCTCCCATATGGTGAGCATTGTGGTCTCTCCATGGTTTCCTCTATTCTCTTTTCCGCTCATAACCCCTCCGTCCTCCAAATTCAGCCCTCCTAATCTCTTCATGCCATTCTCTCCTCCCTATGTATTCCCTATCCATCCCCCTTCTAGGAAGAGGTTCTAGGTGGGGTAGTTCCTCCTCTTCTCCTAAAATTTTCACCTCCCCGTCTTCCCTTGGCATGTCGTCTTCCCGATTTCTCCTTGCTTTCGGTGGAACCGTTTTGGTTTGAATCTCCAACAGCCTCTTCATCATGGCCTCCATGTTTCCAAACCTACCTTCTATTGCTGAAATATGTTCATTCCGCTCCCATATCCGCTCGTTGTTGCCCTACTTCCCCTTGCCTCAGCACTTTTTCCGGCCATTGGTACCCGGATCAAGATTTTCCTGGCAAAAAACAGCAACTTTGATGTGGTTCTGGTCTTCCAACAGCAAACTTCAGCGGTCAGCACAGAGGATCGCTGCAGAAATCAGCAATAAGACCTGGATTTTTTGACCCAACAGTTGGATTCAGCGAACGGCAAGGACAATTGCTGCAGAAATAAGAAAAAAGAACTCAATTTCCGGTCCAGGAACGCGCTCTGATACCAATTTGATATGCCTTGGTATCAAAAAGCAGTCCACAAACAAGATGACTTCAGCACAAAACTGATTTTATTGCTAGAAAAACAAATAACAAGAATCAAGATACAATTGATCCTCTTTCGAGAGGAGGATCTTCTCTCCTAAATCGTAGACCCGCTAGGATCCCTCGCACAAGAAAGAACTACAGCACTCAAATAAAAATCTGCATAAAAAAGCTAGCCCTAATCTTAGACTTAAATAGACTTCATCCTTTCCTCCAAAATCAGCCTCCTTCCTAATAAGTTTCTCTCCTCTATTTGAAATTCCTCCTTCCTAATAAGTTTCTCTCCTCTATTTGAAATTCAATTATGAAAAGATCTCTTAATTGATTCCCTCCTAACATAATATTTTATCTCTTTACTAGGCCCCACGTCCTCAGCCACCTCTCTCTCTAGGTCTACGGACCCCATTTGGGCGGTAATTAGTTAGACCGGCTGGTCCAGTATCTCTCGGGTCCGCATGGTGGGGATCCTCTTTGCTCCCGCCGTATCAGATTATCTAAACAATTTTGTAAATGGTGTTGGATGTGAAATATGTAGGTGGATGGAGAGAAGAATCCATGACATTGGTTGATAGTTCATGATATCAATTGAAATCATGTATATTAAAATATAGACTATTGTTAGAATTTTTGGGATTTTTCATTCTGAAGCCTTTGTCCCGACTTTTTCTATGATTTTATATGGTCTCATTTCTAGCAATCAAATTATTAAAGATTCCTACTAGAACCTTTCTATGGTTTAAACTGACAATCAACTTATCACCTAGTTTGAATCCACTTGTCCTTTTTTTCATATATTTATTAGTCTTATAATTATCATAGTTAATAGTAAGTTTCAGGTGAATATACTCAAGCAAATCACGCATATGACTAATGGATTGTGCTATAGGATCTGACGCATCTAAGAAAAAAAATCCTAAAATACTTAACATTTTTCATGATGAATACATTAAAACTAATTTTTAAGGGAGGAGAAGATGAAATGTTTAAATTTATATTTATTGGCTATATAATTTTTTTTTAAATAGCTAATAGAGCATACAAGTATGACATGTCTTTCATATGTATAGATAAACTATATAAAAAAGATAACTCAAATATTTTAAAGATTAATAGTGATAATTATTTATGTTCGGATTCAAAAGATAGATTGAATTTTCTTATTATCTTGATGGCAATTGTTATTAATATTTTTTTGAAAAGTTGATGCAATTTGATTTTTTTTTATCATAATTTTTTTAAAGAATTTGTAGTTTAAGAAACCAAGAACTAAATTATAGTCTATATCAACCTGTAAGTTTGTCTAGGCTCCTTGACATCTCTTTCTCATACAGAAATGGGAATTTGAAAATTGATTGAGACCTTATAGATTTTGGCCTTCTTATTGATCTCATTATTCTCATCTCTCCCAAAGTTTGTTTGATTTTTCTCCGTACATCTGGATCTCAGATTTCTTGTAGGAGAGAGGGTGTGGGCTTAGAGATGCATGCAGAGTGAGAGGGATGATAATTTTCATATTATCAACAGATAGAGGATGATCCACTGTTTAGGGAGAGTGAAGAGAGGGGACAGGGAACTAAGGAATATTTGCTTAATTTTAATTCAAAATAATTGAGTAACATAATCAAAATCCTATTTATAGAATTAGTATTTGCAATTTAAATTCAAAACTAAATATCATCTTCTAATTCAAAATTTTGAAACAAGATTATCCAAAAGGAAAATACTACCCAATTTAAATAAAAGATAAGCCTAATTTAAATAAAATTATTGGAAATTCATGAATTGGAGTAATTTGGGTTCAGTATGGAATTCAGTCCAACTCATGAATCTGGGCTTGGGTCCATGCGCTACATCAAAAGGCCAATTAACAGTAGCAGAATTTTTTTATCTTCTCCATAGTTACACTCTTCTGATTGTTCTCCATAGTTCACAGGAAATGGCTATAGTGGTAACACTCCTTGGTCTTCATGTTTTGATCTATGCACTCTGCTGCATGTGAAGGCCAATTAACAGTATAAGGATTTTTTGGATCTTGCTTATAGTTGCACTTATCTAAATGCTCTCCATAGTTTACCAGAAATGGCTAAATCAATAACACTCCTTTCTCTTCGAAATTTGATGTGTACGCTGTTTCTCGTCTATGTTCTGTTTTATTGCCTTTTTCGTCCATGCCTTTGTCTTTCATTGTATCCATGGCAGTCCAACTGTTCAACGACATAAAGGAAAAAGATGTGCACATAGACACCAGCACATAAACACATACAACTTAAAGGTGGTTAGATCTATGTTGGCCTATTCATATATACATGTTATGTTATTCAATGTGAAAGAGAGGTTTTGTAAAGTTTATTATGGAAGCATCTCCTTGCAAAACTTTTATTTTCTAGATGATTCAATTTATATTGTTTGTACTTTTCCTAATTACATTCCAAATAGCTTAGCGGATTTGTTCATTACGGGTTTCTATTTTAAATCTCATTCAAGTATTGTAGTTCCAGCCATATCTCACCTCTACTGATTCGATTTTAAATTGCTTTGTAGGTATCATGCAAACAGAATGCTGAGCTTCTATGCTCCAGGTACACTGCGTAGGACACATAAGCAGAGGACGTTGCCGTTAATCATTTTAGTACTCCTCACTTCTCATCAGTTTTTTATATACAGGAAAATAATGATGTTGAAATTTCTCATCCATTCTGCATCGATATATGTCCATGCGCTAAAATAACTAAAGGAATTTCTCAGTAATAAACATTTACCTAATTGTCATATTATACTTTTTTTTTTTTAATTTTTATCTTACTAGATGCAATATCAACAACAACATCAAGTCTTTGTCCCACTACGTGAGGTCGGCTACATGAATCATTTTTCTTCATTGTGTCATGTTAAAAGTCAAATTCTCATTTAAATCTAATAAATAAATATCATTTCTAATATTTTTTAACCAAGTTTTTTTAGGTCTACCTCTACCTATTTTAACATAAGTCAAATCTAATACCTCAACTTTCTTAACCGGGTCATCGGAAGGCCTCCGTTAAATGTGACCAAACCATTTAAGGCGACTCTCTCTTATCTTATCTTCCACTGGAGCTACTCCAACCTTTTCACGCTCATTTCGAATCCTATCTTTAAGGGCAAAGCCACTCATCCACCTAAGCATCCTCATCTCTGCAACACTTAACTTAGTATTATGCTTCTAATGTAGGCAAGGGATGCAATATCCTGATATATAATTTAATATAACAATAACCAAACAGATTCGTGAAGATCCTTCTTTAAAACATGCAAGCAACCATAAAGGTACGAATCTGATGTACACTGTAGCTTATTCTTTTATAATGTTTAGTACAAAGGACTAATGTAGGTGCTTAACTATATTTCTATAATGATCTAGGTACTTGAACACAGTATTTTGTATATTCTCTTTGTGATTTTATCAATTTATGCTCATGTAAACAATCTTAAATGTTGATGAAGAAAAATCCTAGTTTTGGTTATTAATATTAGTGCGTCATCTTCTCTAGAATTAATTACCTTGCTAGTCACTTCATTGAGTGACATGCAAGATCCCCCTCCATGCAAAAGACTAACGTATTTGTATTGACCACGTTTATCAAGGCTGGTGTGGAGAAGTACGTGACGTAATATTCTCTGATGATGGAAGTGTAACAGTGGTGTACCGTGTTACAATAAGAGGATCAGATGGAGAGGTATGCTCGAATCCCTTCTGTTATTTCTGTTCTTTTTCATTAATAGAAAAGAGGAATGCTTGCCTGTTTAAGTAGATCCTACATACATACTTCGTCAAAAAATTAAATAATTTAATTAATTTTAGGATGTATTAGGCTGATTAATTGATTTGATAAGGATGTTAATCTTTCCAGATTTATTATGTTAATGGGGGATTAATTAGAATAATCTTCTAATGAGCCATTACTAGGTAATAAATCATTTTAATTAATCATGCACAATTAATAACTTTATTACATACATACTTCGTCAAAAAATTAAATAATTTAATTAATTTTAGGATGTATTAGGCTGATTAATTGATTTGATAAGGATGTTAATCTTTCCAGATTTATTATGTTAATGGAGGATTAATTAGAATAATCTTCTAATGAGCCATTACTAGGTAATAAATCATTTTAATTAATCATGCACGATTAATAACTTTATTAATATATTTAACTAGGTAGTATTTCATAATTATGTTATTAACCAATACTAATTTGTAAGGAGAATAATTTACCAATCACTAATTTCATAATATTACGTTAATTAATTAACTAAATTTATGCAATTATATATGCATTATTATTTTAGGGTATTAATTTATTTTAGGGAAATTTAAATACATACCACTTTATACCATCCTATTTACATATCTAGCCCCAAACCCTTAATATTACATACATACCATCCTAAATTAATTTAATATCAAATATGTCACTCATATTTCCTTCCTACCACTCATATATTTCATTTCTAACACTCATATTTGATGTTAAAATAAACAATGGGTGGTATGTATATAATATTAAAATTTTAAGTGTTAAATATGTAAATAGAATAATATAGAGTGACATGTATGTAAATCTCCCCTTATTTTTTAATATAAATTACATAAAATGCCTATTTTAACTATTCATTTTCATAACAATTTATTTAATAATCCTAGCAGTAATCTTATTAAATAGTCATTTGTTTTACTTAGGAGCAAGTGCAACACAATTCAAAAGAGTGCAACACATGAAAACATTGCCAGATGAGCCCTAAATCTAAATAGCATCAATTGAACAAAAGTTACTAGTTTGTTGAACGCCATTGAATTTATTTTGCATGTTTATTTTTCCCCCATGGATTTCTTAATCTTTACCGTTTTAAATGATGAATTGGAGCATCAAACTGCCCAACCATCCCCTCCCTAAAGATAAGAAAATCACTGATACTGTATTAACACATGTTGGGCTTGTTAAGACCCTACGTCAGGAGGGATGGGGTGAAGAACATTCCATCCTAAGAATGTTGGTCTTTTTAGGGTCCTATTTCAGGAGAGTTGAGTTAAAAAAAGAAACTTTTGACGGTGGGGAAGCTTGCATGATAATCCTGCTTCATCAACTTCTTTTCAGGATAACGAGAGTTTTGTGGAATATTGCAATTATTTTGTCAGCAATTTTTTTAAAATGAAATTCTGAAATCTAAGTGGACACTGAATGATTGGTGAAAAACACTTTGATTGCACTATCTAAGAATAAATAAACTGTTCAAGATCATATTAATTATAGAGTAATCAAAATCATGAACCATATATCATGTACTTAAGGGAAAGAGTAATGGAACATAGGCCTGAAAAAAATTATTCAGTTTGAAGAATTATTTTGATTTCATATCATGAAGATCTGCTATGAAAATATTCCTCATATTAATATTTTAACAGATATTCACTTTAAAGTAGAAATGATGTTGGGGGGGCAAATTATGTGCCTAAGTTTTGGGCTGATGTTTGCTTCTTGGTTTGGGCTTGGATGTTCGGTTTTTGCTGTTTTGTTGGGAGGTGCTATACTCCAGCTCATTAATGCTGAGCTGCTGCTTCTTAATCAGCTCATTATGATGTTTTTTTCAGCTCATAAATTGGAGTTAATTAGGTTCATTTTCCCCTCTCTGCTGGCCTTTCGGTTCCTTCGCTGGCTCCTGTCCTGTGACTGACTTTTCCTCTCCCCGTGACTGCCTTTTCCCCTCTCCCTCTCTGTTGTTCGTTTGGTTCCTCTGCTGGCTCCTGTCCCATGGCTGGTTGTGGTTGCCCGTTTCTCTTCCCCACGTGGTCCTTTCGGCTGCTGCTGTTGGAGCCGCCTGCTGGCCTTCTATTTCCCCTTTCCTGATTGGCTCGGCTAGAGGAAAGATGAGCTATTTGGCTGCCTCTTTTCAACTATAAATATTTGGTGTTTTGAAGAATAAAAAAAAGAGATGATATGACATAATTTTGGATAGCAAAACCTGCGAGTTTCTTCTTGGAAAAGGTTGCGAGCTTGTTCCATTTCTTTTCTTTTCTTCTTGGAAAAGCTTGCGAGCTTGTTCCATTTCTCTTCTCCTTTCTTTGATTTCGTCTCGGGCTTCTTATCTCATTATTCTCTCTGTAAGTGTCCACCTCATTTGTATATTTCTTCTCAATCAAGGAAATGCAATTTTATATGTTTTTTTATGTTATAAATTATATATGTCGTCTTTCTATTATAAAAGTTATGTTGTGTTTTGTTGAAATGATGTATTTTGTCTGTTTGTGGTATTTTGTTATATTTTAAAAAGAAGACATAGTTTTTATGTAATTTTGCGATCTTTTTTATTGCATCAAAAAAGAACATAGAAAAGGTCTTATTTGATTTTTATTGATCTTGAAAAGATATCTGACTAAGTATCATGAAAATTGATTTGGTGCCTATGATGCATAGACACGGATACGGCACAGACACGGGACACATCAATTATCGAGAATATAGGACACAGACATGCACATGGTTTAGACATGGTATTATAATTTTTTTTTTAATTTTAAAAAGTGTATAAAAATTGAATAAATATAATATTAAAAATAATTTAAAAATAATAAGTCATTTAATTAGAATTTGTTTTTAAAATGATTAATATTAGGATTTCGAGAATCAGACGTCGATGTCGTGTATTAGACATCTAGAGAGGAGATGACAATGTTGTCGAGAGTCGAGCGTTGATGTTATGCAGTAAGTATTGAGCGTCGAGCATCAATACTGTGGTGTATGTTGTCGATGTTTAGAGTGCGTTGGTTGTTGGTATTAAGACGACGTTGGACAAAGATGAATTGTTAAGTTATGGGCGTAAAAATTGCTAGCATCGAGCATCAATCTCATGACTGTGTCAGACTTTGATGTTGAGATGGTTTTGAAATGTCGATTTTGTAACGACATTAGAATTCGATGTTGAGATGATATTGGGCATTGTTGTGAAACCAAAGTCGCAACCCGCCAAAGAGAAATAAAAATGAGAATATTGGGTGAGTGGGGTATTAAGTGTGGGTGATTGATTTGGTGTTGTGGATAAGAAATACAAAATTTAGTTTTAATATTTAAATAAATAAAAATTTAAAATAAAATAAATTATATTTAAAAATTTTCATAAAATTTTTAAGACACTTGTCGGATACGGGTGTTCAATTTGTATTTAATATTTTTTTAATCAGACATGTTTTGTCATGTCTGACACGTGTCAGAGGCGTTCAGACATGTGTGATGTTTGATACGTGTCAGATATTGTCGGTCTCTTTGAGGAGAAGTGTGGTGCATCATAGTTTGGTGCACATTAAGGTAAAATGGGTGTCTCAAATATGGTGTGAAGTTTTTAAAGATATATATATGATAGAGCACCGACTATCATTCACAAAATTTTCATCTTTAATAAACAGTTGCGAAGGATGGATTAATTTTACTTTAAGTTATGTGGATGATAGACTTTATTTGAATATTAAATTTTATTAGATTTTTATCAACTCATTTGGATATATCCTTGAAATAGTTTGTATCAAGATTTGGGGGCATTTTGAAATATATAGTTCCTATGGTTGAGATTTGCTTTCAACTCGGTCATTATTGATATGACATTGAAGTCACCTGATGTAGTATGCTTACAACATAAAAAATTGATTTTTGAAAATGAACTCCTCTGGTTGATATTCACCTTCAACACGACCATCATCAGGGTTTTTAATGCTTTTTATTTTGCTATTTGAACCTTATCAGCTCTGCTCACTTGCTAGCAAAAGATTTGGTTCAATATGAGTCCATGTGGTATTTTGATAATTGAGTCATCTTTGGTTGAGATTCATTTTCGACACAACCATCATTAGGGCAAAAGCTGAACTTAAATGTCTCCTTAGAAACATATTTAAGATAGATGATTGATGCATAGTTGACTATTTTCATATTTGTCTAGCACAATAAATAAAATTTTCTTCCTCCTAAAATATATAATTGGAATAATGCCTCATTCACCTTATTGCCATAGGCACACCGTGAATCTACTGGTACAGTATCCTTAAGGAATAACCAGTTTGAAGATCCTGTTACTGCTGCAGAAGAATTAGCCTTCTGTAGAGCCTGCGCTCGGTTTGGTTTTGGCTTGCATTTGTACCATGAAGATTAAGGCTCCGTTTGGGACGGCTTTCTGCTTTCTTGAACAATGTTTAGTATAAAAAATAAAATTTTTGTACTAGGAAGCTGTTTTAAGAAGCAGAAAGAAAGCCGTCCCAAACGAAGCCTAAGAATTTGAGCTGGAAAGGTAAATTTTGAGCCGAGAATTCTTGCATCTGAGGATATTTTAGTTCCAAAGAAACTGACTGTACTGTTATATATCAAAGCAAGTTTCCATATAAATGAGAAATGTTCATTGTAAATATGAATATTGCCTGGTAATTTTTAGTTGTGTGGGTTTGTTATTAGAGATATGGAACTAAATAACATTTTTGTTCTGATAGAGTAATGTTAACTACAATGACATGAACTAGTAATTAGTCACCACTGAATAGAAATCTTAAGTTTGATGCTTTTGTACCTTTAAATATAAATCTTGTGTTCTGTTTGGGATAACTTTCTTATTGTTTTAATTCTTAGGTTACAAATAAATTTTTTGTCTGGCCGTTGTTTTTTCATTGTTTGCATGAAATTTTTGAGCTAAGAAGCTGCTTTTTATAGCACCTTTTAAAAAAAATGTTTTCTTCATAACTGTTTTATAACTATCTTTACAAAAAATTATAATAGTCCCAAATAGACACTTAGGCTTCGTTTGAGACGGCTTTTTTATTGCTTTTGAAAACGGAGTTTTAGTACAAAAATAAAAAAAGTTGTACTACAACTCCGTTTTAAAAAGCAATAAAAGAGCCGTCCCAAATAAAGCCTTAGGCTTCATTTGGGACGGCTTTTTTATTGCTTTTTAAAGCAGCTTCTTAGAATAAAAATTAAAATTTTTGTACTAAAAAGTTGTTTTTAAAAGTAGTAAAAAAGCTGCCTCATATGTATGTTATATTGTTGAAATTTATTATTTATTTGCGTGATGACTATAATTATCTATAAAATTAGATTGAAATTATTATGATGTTCTTTAGATAAATTAATAAATATTTTAAAAAATGTACTTTAATTTAGATAAATTAATATTAATGATGTTATTGATATGATCAAAAGCTAATAATATTATATCAATACGAATAAAGATTTAAATATTAGATATATAAAAGAAACTGAGTTTATATGTCAAATAATTCTTGAAATTATAGGAATATATTTGTTGTTTTATTTCTTATAAAAATATTATCGAAACTTAACACCAAATTAAAATAGCAAAGCCGATAAAATTTCGGGTCACGGGTTAGACCCGGAACTTACCCGGGTTCAAACGGGTCGACCCTAACCCGACACGGTTAGGTAAACGGGTCGGAAATGCGAACTCGGACCCGACTCGGGAGCAGGGTCGCGTGCGGAGCAGGGCAGGGTCGCGAGCGGAGCGGGGCAAGATCGCGCTCGCTCGGGGTCGGGGTCGCGCTCGCGCGGCGTCGGGCGGCACGGCGACAGCAGGGATGCGTAGGGTCATGCGGCGCGGCAGCAAGGCAGGGTCGCGACTCGCGCGGCAGCGTGGCGTGGTCTCTCCGTTTTTCGCGTGACTGCGGGGCGAGTAGGTCCACGGGTTAGGTTAAAACGGGTTCGCGGGTTGACCCAACAACCCGTCGGGTCAACCCGAACCCGACCCGTTTTTCAAACGGGTCGATTTCTGGAACACGAATCCGACCCATTTTGAAATCGGGTCGGGTCCAACCCGGATTTTTCGGGTCGGGTTCGGGTCGGATTTTCGTGTCATATCAAATATTGACACCCCTACTTTGCATTGACCTTTGATAGCACATACACTAAAAGCTAGCAGTGTAATACTTCACTATAAATATATTCCGATGGTTTGTGTTTGCCTCTCATATTCAACACAATAATGTCATTACCCTCATATCTATACTACTATTATAAAAGGGGCTTGAGTTTTCTTCCTCTAACAAATCTTGTTCATCCATTCTACTTATTTTTTAATTATCTTGACCGTCCATTCTATTAAAAATATTTAATAAATAAAAAAATCACATTATATAAAACTCATTTAATTTTATGGTCCTTGAGATCCCTAATTTCCATTTTCCTATATCTATTCTTCACTGCATGTTTTATTAAATAAAAAAAAATCACAATTAATTTTAAAGTCCCTTCAGATTTCCTAAGTTCCGCACGGCTAACAGTTATAAATCTATGCGTTACATTCCGTCTCTTCGTTTCTTCGTGCAAAAGATGAGGCATCGGGCGGCTCCTCTTTTTCCTCCATTCTTGGCTCTTCGTTTCTTCTCACGAAAGCATCTGCATCTTATTAAAAATCTCCAGTATTTGCCATCCTGTGCCTCTCTCCTAATATTTTATACTTCTCAGATGAGCGCGCGCGAGAGAAAGAGAAGTGATAGAGATGGAACAGAGGTCGATCTTCCCGGCTTATAAAGGAAACGGTTATGAAAACCCAGTGGAAGTAAACTCCCTTGCCTTGATTTGGGAAGAGGAGTGATATAGGGCATGCAGAAACTTCAGAGTGAGGAAGTATTCGACATCTTGAAGCACTCTCACATCTCTCTATGAAGCTTTTGTATGTTTGAAGGAGCGTTTTCCACCTCTAATCGCTTGTACTGAAGCTCCTACGAGCTTTTATCCTGAACGAACGATTTGAGGAGCGTTGTTTACCCGCAGACAGCTGAACGAAGGAAGGATTTTTTTTTCCCAGAGGATTTTGATTTGGTGGATGTACTTTGGGCAAAGTCGGGGAAGAAGTATCCTGCTTGGCCATCCATTGTCATCAATCCAATTCAGCAAACTCCTTCTATGATCTTCAATTTCTGCATTTTTTTGGCTCTTTGTGTTCTCTGGCAAAGAAAGGGTATATTATAACTATGTGACTTTACTGTATCTCTTTCGGATCTAATTCTTGATCACGGTGGAAAGACAAAATTACTAAGCAAATTCCTGAACACGAGAACGATGGATTGCCGTTCATCACACAATTAAAGATGTGTGAATGATATGATCAGCTGTTATCCATCGTTTTCTTAATTCATGAATTTTCTTATAAATTCTTTTAGTTTTGCCATGCTTCAATTTAGAGCTTAAACATATCTCCAGATCATTATATGCATGCACAAAATATTTAAATATTATATGTTATTTATTTCATAATTATAAAAATTATTTTGGACTCTAATTTGCAGCCAAGTATTTCCCATTTTTTTCCTCTCTTGCTTTATTATCTTAATAATGTTTAGTTTATTGTATAATTAGTTACCTAAATATCATGTGGTTTAGACTATTTAGACTATAATTTGATGATAATAAATAAGATTGGACAATATATAGATATTTTTATTTAATAATTATAAGGAATTAAGATAATTTACAGTCAAATAAGTAGATAGTGAAACAAACAATATTTTATTAGTTTATTTAAAATTTGTTTCATACTAATTTTAGCTTTAACTCTTTTTTTCCGGTGTTTCTCTTCAACTTTATGGGCAGGATTATGGATGGGTTAAATAGGGGATGTTATTTCCATTCATAGAATATTTAGATGGGTTTCTGAACTGAGCTCTGAAACTATTGCATGGTTCTTGCTTTAGTAGTTCTATTTTGGATCATCAATTTCTTGTGGCAAGTTCCAAGGCCAGACACAGCTTTACAGAAGCAATCCCTCTGAATTTCGCTTGGCTATCGAGGAGGCTTTCTTAGTTGAGCATGGTTCCCTAGGAGCCGAGGTTGATGAAATGAGTTTGGGTAGACAAATGGAAAACAACCAATCCATGCCCAGAGGGATCCAAGAAGCATAAATTTTATTATTTTTTTTCATATGATAATTTGATCTTCTTATAATATATATATATATATATATATAATTCAAACAACGTTCACTTTGTGATGTCTAATGCAGATATATTTTGGTGGGTTCAATATAGGATTTTAAATATATGTTCAAAAGTATATCCTACAGGTGGGACACATTGTTGATCAAGCCGTCTTTGATGAAGGTGGCAAAAAGTAAGAGAGTAAATAAAAAAAAAGTATTATCATTGTAGAGTTAATTTATTTTTAGCTATTGATATTAATTGTTGGTTGATTTATATCTATAGCATTTTTTTTGCTTAATGTGTGGTCTTCTACTACTGAGTGTTGTTATTCATGTGTTCTCTTTTTTTAATATATTTTTTTATTTTTAAAATTTTATTCACATGCACCATTTGCACGTGATTTTTAACTAATATAATATCAGAAGTTAAAGAGAGCTCGATCCGACCCTTTAGTTGCATCTAAGAAAATCAATTTTGTTATTCAAATAACAAAAGAGATTGATGACACATGGCAATGTTGGTAGTCACCATAGCTAAGTAATGATTTTTTAATCTCTCAAATGATCCTCATTACTTTTAAGCTGTTTGGCTTGTATATAGGAGTGGATGCTGAGATGGTTTAATACTAAATAGAATAGAGAAACTCTTAGAGAAACTGTGAGTTGATTTGTTCTTTGATATATTTCTTTAGTGTGGAGCCGTTGTTTTTTTATCTTCACGGCTTCTTTGCCTTCAATACTGGTAGATCACACTGTTAATCAGTAATATTAATGAGAATTATGGTCCAACATTAAAAAAAATAAATGCACATCAACATTTTCATAATTTTTAACATCTTTC
Organism: Dendrobium huoshanense; assembly: GCA_016618105.1. Classification (NCBI taxonomy): domain Eukaryota; kingdom Viridiplantae; phylum Streptophyta; class Magnoliopsida; order Asparagales; family Orchidaceae; genus Dendrobium; species Dendrobium huoshanense. The sequence goes on along the minus strand of CM028345.1, from coordinate 49,985,011 downwards.
AAACTGTGGTCCTGAAATTCAAAGTTACAACAAATAGAGATACCAATGTGAAGAAGAAGAAGAAACATATAGATTGGAATTCTTTCTGATTTTTCATCTTCCATATGCTGTCGGGTTGTCCTTTATATGGCTGCAAATCCACTCCATAGTTTTTATGTTGTTGGCTTGTCCACTATTCTCAAAGACTTAGATCGAAGTTTCTTGTTCATCAGGAAGAGATGTGGCTAAGCAGCTTAAGGTATGGATGTATTCTTCATTTGTTTATGGTCCTATTTTGTTATTATATGCTAATAGAAAAAGTGATTTTTATTATATTTTCATTTCTTAAATTATTTTATGATTATGAATTTATTTTTATTTGTTTCTGATCCTATTTTGTTTTTTATTTGTTTATGATCCTATTCATGACTCTGCCTCAAATACTTCTTAAATTATTTTATGATTATAAATTTATATAATTCAGAAGATATTTTGTATATGTTATCAAAATCATACTCCCACACAATTATATTTTTATTATATTTTTAAGATTAAAGCAACGTGCACTATATGCACGTGCATTTAAACTAGTATCTCAAATTACCTAAATTTTCATCATCGCACCCTTAACTCTATATATGATTGAACCATACAACTAAACGCAAAAGCAAAAAATAAAATCAACCAATCCAAAAAGAGATGGAGCGTATTCGACATTTGCTTAAAGTCCATCTAACATTGATTGAAACTTAATCAACGTTGCTAGAAGTTGACTAATGTTTCAACATTAGTCAAAACTTTTTAAAACCTTGATCAAAACATCTTGGATTCATGATTGAAGCTTCTTCAACTATTATTCGATCTAATATGAATACACTAAGCTTCAAAAAAATTATTTGATCGTCAGATGAACATATTTCAATCAAGATTAAAATATTTTTTAAGTTATGTTTGAAACTTGTAATCTCATGTCTAATGGCAGTCTATGTTTATGATTCGCAGTATAAATACATAGCATTACTATATATGGAAACTTTATCGAGTTTATGACATTACTAACCTTCAATGACAATTGCCAACTAGCCAGAGATAGAGAAAGAAACATTGCATTGAAAATTTGCCTCAAGAACCATTAATTGTAAATGAGAATCACCAAAGAAGAATATGGCATTAAGAAGAAGAGGAGTTAATCAACGTCTTGCTCGAATGGTTACTAATATGTTACCTTGGTGTCTCTTCGAAATTCAAGGGTATTTTAGTCCAAACAAAATTTTCGAACTTATTTTCTCTAAAAGTGAAGCATCATGCCAATTTCTTTTATTTTGGACACTATAGAGCATATAAACTTAAATTTTCATAAATAACTAGATACAAAAAAAAAATAAAGGGTTTTACATGCATGGGAGATAAATCATAAATATTTTCATATTTAACATACAAATTTCATTATTTACACCATCTAACACTTTGTTAACTCTGCTAATAGACTTGCAGGATTACACCATTGTCAGGCCCATCGACACCTTCTCCTAGCAAGCTAAATCATAACTTTGAGTTCCTACACACACACCATTGATGCGACTTCTTCCTCTATTGGCGCAATCGATACCCTTACTTGCGAGCTTCATCGGATGTCACTCAACCCTTCAATCCTTTCACTTGCAATCATCGTCATATCTCATAATCATAGTGCTCACTCGACCCATTAATGCCCTCGCCTTGGAGCTACTTTGAAGTTTTCTCGCTTGTTTGTTGTTGAGGGCTTTCAGAAAGAGGAAAAGAGAGATGACATATAAGTAACCAAAAGAGCGCAAAATGATATGTGAACGATAGCAAAGACAATATGATCAACTTACAAGGTGACATAATTCAGGTTTCATTTGAGACTGTTTTCTTATTGCTTCTTAAACCAGCTTTTTATTGTGAAAATTAATTTTTTTGTATTAAAAACTGCTTTAAGAAGCAATAAAAAAATCATCCCAAACGAAACTTCAGTAACAATGGAGAAGAATTTTTTTAAATTTTTGGATACTTGGCATGTAAATAGTAAAATTTTAATGGTAAAAATATAAATATCAATCTTTTTAGAGTCATTTTATAAAATCCCCTAAAATTTTAGGATGCTTTATCTAAATTTTCCTTCATAATTATTTACACCGCTAAGTTCCGCTATATTTGCTTCCGATCCAACCCTTCACCTTGAATCGTCGCAACAAACTTTGCTCCCAAACGCAATCGTCGCTGGCCTGATGGCCTCCTCCTCGCCGCGTAAAATCCTGAAACCCTATCAAATGTCGGGAGCCCTCTCTCATTCCAAGACCGTCAAGAGATTTCTTCTCCTACCTCTGGCATCAAGACCGCTTTTCAAAACAGCTCGGATTTGAGGAGGGTAAGTTCGACAGCATCGGATTGTCTTTCCATTATTATGTCATAAAGATTACAGAGTTCGTCGCGCATTACATGTCCGATGTCAAAATCAAATCTTTGTTTTGTTTTTGTTTTTTCCTGTAAGAGAATCAATTTAAATCTTATACAACTTCAGTATCAAGAAGCTTTTTTTAATGAGAGATTGAGGAAAGATGGTGAATTTCTTATAGGTAAAAGCTTGTCTTCATATTAATTTGAATAAAAGTTCCTCAAATTCTTCTTCTTCTGACATGCAGTGATGGAGCAATTCTTAACTGCTGGGTCGAGAGACTCGAAGGATTTGATGCTACCTGTCTCATCCAAGCTCAAATACTGGCAATGGTGGCTACTTGTGGTCCTAAACATTATATTCCTCCTTGCTGGTCAAACCGCTGCCACCCTCCTTGGTAATTTCTATTATGACCAAGGAGGAAACAGCAAATGGCTCTCCACACTGATTCAGACGGCCCTTTTTCCTATTCTATTCATCCCTTTCATCTTCCTACCGACCACCTCTTCCTCTTCTTCCTCCGTTAACACCAGCTACGGTCCATCCATCGCTAAGCTCACCATTATCTATACTGCTCTAGGCCTCATTATCGCTGCCGACAACCTCATGTATTCCTATGGCCTCCTGTACCTGCCTGTCTCCACCTACTCCCTTATTTGTGCCTCACAACTTGCCTTCAATGCCATCTTTGCTTACTTCCTAAATTCACAGAAGTTCACCCCTCTAATCCTTAACTCTGTCATCCTCCTCAGCTTCTCTTCCGCTCTTCTTGGCGTCGATGAGGACTCCTCCGGTGATCCTGCCGATATTACCAGAGGAAAGTTCATACTAGGGTTCATATTGACAGTGGGAGCATCTGCAACCTACTCATTAATCCTCTCATTGATGCAACTCACCTTTCAGAAGGTTATAAAGAAAGAAACTTTTGTGGTTGTTCTGGAAATGCAGATATACACGTCTTTGGTGGCTTCCTGTGCTTCGGTCATTGGGCTTTTTGCCAGTGGAGAGTGGAAGGGATTACCTAAGGAATATGAGGGATTTTTCAAGGGAAAGGCTTCTTATGTGATGACTGTGGTGGGGGTGGGAGTGGCATGGCAGGTTGCATCTGTTAGTGTTGTGGGCTTGATCTTCTTGGTGTCATCACTGTTCTCAAATGCCATTAGCACACTGGCTCTGCCAATTATTCCGGTTTTTGCTGTGATCTTCTTCCATGATACAATGAATGGGGTGAAGGTGATGGCCATGTTGATTGCTATATGGGGCTTCATATCATATCTATATCAAAACTATATTGATGATTTAGCAGCCAGGAAGGCAGTGAGGGATGCAACAGAGATCTCTGATGCTTCTATTCCTTGATAATTGAACTGCTTCAGGTAATTTAGTTGAGTGTTATTGTTTGTCTTCTTTATAGTGAATATCCAAGGTTCAAATTTAGAAAAAATGAAAAGAAAGGTATATAGTCTTATCTTAGAACAAAACTGTTAGACTGGCTCAACCAGTCTAACTTGGACCGGTTCAGGTCTATTCCAGGCGGAATAGATTTGCCGCCCAGCAAAGGGGCAGATGGCCCAGTAGGGCCCAACAGGGTTATGAGGGGGTTTGAGATTTAATTAATGAAAGCTTTGGGAGGAAAAATTCAAAATCAAGGTCTGTTTAGGGAATTGTATTAGGGAAAAGCCGACCTATACACATCTCTTGTAGCATATATGAATATTGATAGAATCAAATTGAGTCCTTTTTAAAGTATGTAGAATCGGATTCACGATATCACTAAGTGCGCAAGAACACGATGGCACTAAATCCATGTGATTCCACCAGCATGCAGTGCATCATGTATGCCATATATGAAAATCCGATAACATGCTCAATAACCTTTCATCATACACATTATGTCATATGTCAAGGAACATCATACGCATTATGTGATATTAGTAGGAGTGAGTAAACATAAAACATTCCAAACTTGACAAAATTTGTTAAAAATTTTGTAGGAGTGCATAAAAAGCATGCAAGAACAAAATTCAAATGATGAAATCCATCACAAATTCTTAAAACTACATTTCATAGCTTGCAAATAAAAACATATAGAAATGCATACAATCATAAAATATCATCATATGCATATAGGCATCATAAGGCATCAAAATGAAGTCGGTTTTTTTTTTAAAAAAAAAGGGGCTCAATAAGCGTGGAGAGCCATTTGCTGAATGTGTTCATGGATGTGTAGAGGGTCATTGCACATATGAGTAGTACACCTTAGGCAATATGGTTGTTGAATGGCTTGCATGACAGTGATGATCATCCTATGATTTGCTTCATGTCTATAATTTGAGTTTTATTTTGATTGTTGGATATATGTTTCTTAGACTACCTGTTGATGGTTGATGTTCTTCTTTCAGTTGGTTGCCGATTGCTTTGCTGGAAGTCTCTGGTGCTGCTTATTTTGGGTTGTTTCTTTGCTTCTACAACAATTTAAGGATCCTAACATTTTGTGTTGGTTCTTACATTTTGTCTTACTATTTTGATATTTTTGTTGTTCGCTATCTCCATCATCACTTGAAGAGTCATTGAGTTCTTTATTTGTAAGATGTCATTGAGTTCTTTATTTGTGGATCTCTTTACTTTCTAGAAATTCTTTGGATCTTTGTGCACATCTTTCTCAAATGTTTATTTAATTTTGATTTGTAAAGTTTTGTGCTTTAGATGTCATTCTCTAGAAAAATTATTCTGTGCGGGTGCTAGACATAGCTCAACGTTCAGAGGCGAATCAGGTGAAGCCATTTCAGCGGTACCGGGTAAAGGGGTGACGTGATGTGGCACATTCTGGTTGGTCTCCGAATGACGTTCGACATCCGCACAGAATAATTTTTCCATTCTCTAAAACTTTTTTTAACTATGTAACTTTGGCTTTGGATTTTTTTACTAATTTGTTTGTTTTAATTCTCTAAATGCCCAAAGAAAAAAATATGAATGTCTTTTCATCAAATTTTTTAAAAGTCACATGTAATGTTAGTTACATATTTTTCAAATAAATAAATTATTTTCATAAATTTTAAATCACTATTATGAATCTTCATATTTTCAAAATGATCGATAAGCTTTGACTTGATGATCAACCATGCTACACTCTCTTGATAAACTTCCCACACTTCTAAAAAAAGTTATGAATTGTTCTACATCTGCTTATGTGGTTGCATACAATCCATATTCAAAAGGTGGAAACAAAGTTAAATAAAAAGAAATAAAAAATAAAATAAAAAGAAAAACAAAATTGTATAAAAATTCATCTGATTGTCAGATTTCACCACAAAAATGAAGTTTTAACAAAACAATTTATAACCTTAGGCTTCGTTTGGAACTGCTTTTTCATTGCTTTTCAAAACGGAGTTTTAGTACAAAAATAAAAAAATTTGTACTAAAACTCCGTTTTAGAAAGCAATAAAAAAGCCGTCCCAAACGAAGCCTTAATCTCTCAGGTGCTTAATGATGATGGTGCCCCCCTCCCTATATAAAGGGAAAAAATAAAGCAAGACCAATAAGAAACTATAGCTATTTTCAAAACAGCCTTAATGAAACAACTCTTAAAATATTTGATACTTTACGAGCTTCCCCAAACCATCATGAGGAAGGCTCCCCATCCCTTTTAAACAAATGATGATCACTGTGTTATATCAAAAGATATGAGCAAACTATTAGATGTAAAACACAATATTTATATCAGAATATGTCATTCTTCTTCAAAACAAGTCTATTTCAATCAAAATATTGAACTGAAGAAAGCATAAATTATGACTATCAGTCCTAGAAAGGAATAACATGGTAAGATTTTGGCCTTACCAGATAACATTGGGCTTCTCTGTTCAGAATGGTCTTTGTGAACTTTTCTTCCCAAAGATAGCCTCCCAAACCATAGGTGAGTAAGGACCTTTCTTATCCAAATGCTCTCGAATGGCCTTTTCATCAAGAGCAAAACCTCTCTTTCGCAAACTGCTCACAAGCTCTTCAGCTTCCTGAATGCCTTTCTCTTTACAATATACATCAACAAGACCAGTAAAAGTTTGCCCATTTGGCGAGTGCCCAGCATCCAACATCTCCATACTGAACTCTACAGCATCTTCCAACCTCTTCCCTTTGCATAAACCTTGAATCAGAACTGAGTAGCTAAATGCATTTGGCACAATCTCATTCTTCTGCATCTTCCTAAAAATTCTCTTTGCATCATCAAACTTTGCTGCTTTGCAGAAACCTTCTACAACCGCAGTGTAAATCACTACTTCAGGCATTGTTCGCTTCTCACGCATTAACCCAAACAGTTTCATTGCCTCTTGAACCAGGCCATCCTTGCAGAGGCCATCAAGCATGGCAACAGCATTAGGTATCAGTCCTGTCTCCTTCATCTTCTTAAATATTTGATCAGAATCTTCAGAGGGTGCTTCAGGCTCCGGGGAGTGTGTAAGCCCGGCAACTGGAATTTGGGTTGTCTTCTTCGTATCAGCTTCTTCTGAGTTCCCACCGCCGGAAAGAGCACCAAGTTTCAATTTTTGGAAAAGGCTTTCTCCAATTCGATCGCCGCCTTTCTCCTTATCGCCATTCTGTATTGATCCGCTACTCTTTGCTTCTCCCTTGACTCTATCAGCTGAGCCGGGCAATGCTTTCTGGCCGAAAAAATCTAAGCTTTCCCCATTAGTTTCATAAGCAGACTTGAGTTTTTGCTGGAATGGATCAGATCCTCGTCTTCTTTCTCCTGTCAAAGGTAATTTATTAGAACGGCCTCCACTCATCCTCGGCTGCTTGTTGTTAAAATCCGGGAAGAGATCTTCTTGAACACCTTCCATTCTTCGTTCTCCGCGAAGAGGGCGGCCCGGAATTGGGGACGACGGCTTCGAATCGTCTTTATCTTCTTTCTCCAGTTTGCTTTCATCCCCAAAGTTAAGATCTTGGAGGAAGAATTCGTCCGAGCGGTTTCCCGGTCTCCGCTCGCCTCTTGATGGTCGGTTAGATTCCGTACTGAAAAGAACAAAAGAAAACGCCCGGATCAAATGCCTTTGTGAATAAGATAGATCCCGTGTGATAATAGAGGAGAGAAGACGAGCACTCCAAGTTTGCATGGTTGTGTCTTCGTACAGGGGTGGAAGGTATAATATGGCGTAGAGCGGAGCAGGAGGAGCTCAGTCTCTGCGTTGGGCAAAAGGGAAGAAGGGTTTTGAGTTTAGGGCTTCTACTACGTCGAAAGAAAATGGTAAAGAGAGATCTAAAAGTGGCTGTTTTGGCTGCAAGGAGGATTCAACTCTGAGCCACATTTAGTAAAGCCATAAGCTTTCAAATGCAAAAAATATATATTTTTTAAAATTTATTTCAAATCTTGAATTTATTATTAGAATTAGAATTTAAATGATGATAATTGATGAATAATTTAAAATATATTATAAAAAATATAGTGAAGGCCAACGATAAATAATGTGATTATTATATTAACCCTTGAAACATCTAAAAATAAAAGACATATAATGTTATTTTTCTATTATCGTAAAGATTTGATGTTGATGATTAAATTGATAGATGTTGTTGAGCTATTTCCTATTATCATACTGATGCATTAGTTCTTAATATAATATAATAAAATTATTTTGCACTTAATGAAGTTAACGTCTTATATGTTCTCAAATGTCGGTCGCAATTGTTATGTCTCAATACATCTCCATGAACTCTCCACTAATTGTTGCATGCATGTTAGGGTCTTCCTTATTGGCTACTGCCTCACCCAATTTGTTATCATGTTCCATTTTGATTTAACATAAGTTGAGAAAAATGACATTAGTCCATCAAGTAGTTTGATACTCGAAAAACTTCCAACCATGATTGGAATCCCAAACATGTAAGACATCATGATTGTAAAACCTGTTGAATTTGTGTATAGGTGAACTTACTCAAAGTCGATATGATAAAATAACTCAATAGATTTCTATGATTGAAACAATGTAGAAGTGTATGAAAATATTTTGTATGCATATGAGTGTTTGAATCTGGTTTAAAGTAGGTCCCGAGGGTCTGTATGCATGTTTGAGTAATCTAAAATTTGTCTCAATGGGCATCGTGGAGAGAGGTTTCGCAGCACCCGATTTTGAGCTCTTGGCCAAAATAATTCGGGTGTTGCGGCATTGTGGCGTGCAAGTTTGGCATTGTAGTCTCAGTCTCCAATTTTATATTAAAATATATATTTCCACTTTTGTAAGTTCATTTTTCCCTTAAGGCAGCTTGCTAGAGAGAGAGAGAGAGGAGATTTCTAGTGAGAGAAAGCTAGGGTTTGGGTGACTCCGATCTACTTTCTAATGTCTGCTTAGTTTTGAAAGTCATCCGGCTCGAGATTGATTACATTATGCATAACTCACTTTTCAAAAATACAAAATTTTGAGATTTTTCTCATTTAATTTATAATTATGTTAAGAAAAATTAGGATAACTTTATGCCTGCAAAACTTTCATTGTCTATATTTTTGTATGTTATAGATACAATACTTATTGACATTTGGGTATTTTTCTAGAAAATTTTGACTGAAAAAATTGAAAAATGTGGGATTTCTAAAAATTTTAAAAATAATTCTGGTCTTCAAAAATAAGACTATAGTACAATAAAAGTTTCAAAATAGTGTTCTAAACAATCCTTTGTAATCTAATAATATTATGGAATTATGAAAATTCTACTTAGTTGATAATTTGGTTGTCTACCATTCAAGTATTCTATGAAATTTCAAAGCTAGTTTATTAACATTTAATTTATAGTAATTATAATAATCTAAATTTTTAAAATAAAATTATTTTAAAAATATGAAAATCTGACCCAACATGCAACAATATGGTGCCAGACTGGCAAGCGTAGCGGTGCCAATAATTGCCATTGCGACACTAAGCAATCTGATCTACAGTAACTCTGAGTGGCATGACGACGATCTTGGATCTTAGCGCCACAACGCCTTACACTAAAATAATTTTTTTAAATATTTTCATTTAAATATCCCTCATTACTACCTTACCTCCATTCACTCATTTGACTTGTTTGGGAAGGAGAGAGAGAGAGAGAGAGAGAGAGAGAGAGAGAGAGAGAGAGAGAGAGAGAGAGAGAGAGAGAGAGAGAGAGAGAGAGAGAGAGAGAGAGAGAGAGGAAGCTCTCCGAGGCTTTCTCATCCATTGCTTCTATTATGAAAATTATTCTGATCATTGTCAGTAATATTGTAACAACCCCAAGATCCGTGTAGCGAAAGGATTCATCTGATTGTTCTATTTTTTTTTTCCTTCCTATCGGTTTACTCATCTGTTGTTCATATCAATCCATACATACATATATCCAGAGCCAGAGATAATTACATTACAGAAAAGAAACAGCAACGGATACTATAATACACAAATAATACAAGAGTCAAAGTACAGCCAAAAGAAATACTACACTAGCCGTACAGGCTACAAAAGAAAGCCTACCAAGGCTACAAAAGAAAAGCTACAGAACTCGGCAGAAAGATCGTCAAGCTGGAGGCCCTGCACCTGAAATCATTAACCACATATAATGAGCTTATAAAGCCCAGCAGGTCACCAAAGCCTACAACTGAAATCAAAGCACGACACTGAAAACAATATGCAGGTTAATCAACTCAAGTCAAATCAATCAGTCGAACATGGTCAATGAGTCAATGCAATCCGGAAATCAATAGTCAATAAAATCAATCAATGCAGCGGCAGGCAAATCGATAAATCAACTCAATCAATCAAATCGATGCTATCAAATCAATATGATCTAATCAATTGAAATCAATCGAGAAAAGCGATACGAAATAATGAATCTATACAATGTCCATTTCAATGCTCAGTAGTATCAATGCTCGACAATCAATTGATGAAATCAGTGAAATCGTACAATACAGTAAATCTGATCAAATCCAATAAAGCAGAAATCGGTAAATCAATAAATCCGTTCAATAATAAATCAATTCAATAAATTGACCACTATCAATAAATCAATATCCAAAATCAATAAATCAATACAGATCAGGAAATCTATGCGATGCAATATCATATACATGCAATTTCATACAATGGTCTTACTCGACAAGCACAAATACTAGCTATTATCAATGATGCTGTTGTAGTTATCAATCGTTCAATGATGCTGTTGTAGTTATCAATCGTTCAATGATGCTGTTGTAGTTATCAATCGTTCAATGATGCTGTTGTAGTTACCCATACGTTGGTTTCTATAACCAACGTTCAACCAGGTTTCCACTTGTCTTTCAGAATCAATCAATCCATGCAATAATCGATGCAATAAGCAATAATAGAGAAATCTAGAACAATCATATCAATAGTCATACACATATCAATTCAATCTATCAATTCCGGGAAAATCAGAAATCGTACGAAAATCGGGCAGAGCAACGACAGTCTACATAATTTACACAGAAATCTCCAAAAATTACAATTCACCAAATTAATACAGAACGTGCACAGCAACATTATAAGACTATTCTTTTACTGCTCAAACCAATTCGGACATCGTAATAAATTACAATCAAAATAAAACCCCGCAGAACCAAAACGGACCGGACGAAATCTGCCAATAAATAATCAAAACGTACAGAATAATCACATCTACAACATACCAAAAGTTATGCGGTGAAATCTTCGCCGGTACCAAACCGGGTACGAAAATCACTTACAAAAACACAAATCTGAGTACTATTTTACAAAACCTCAAAATCTTCGAAAACAGAAGTAGGGTTCGGAGTCCTTACAGCGAGACAAACACAATATCCAACAGCAACGAACGACGAAAATCGCTCCGCGGGCCCAAAAATAGGACTTCATCCTTTGCTTATCCGCTCTTTCTCTCTCCTCAGATATTTTCATTTTATAAAAAATGATTTCTCTCTCCTCAAAATGAGCTGATTTTCTTATATCTGTGAACTGATCGGCCAGGCCGATATCCACATCGTCCCGGGATGATCAGACCAAATTATGATCGTCCTGGACCGTTCCCAGGGCTGTTGTCTGGCCGATAATTTCTACAGTGCAGATCGGCCTGGACGATCTCAACATCGTCCCGGACGATCCTGTCCAGAAATCATCCAGAAAACACTCCAGAAATCAGCTGTTTTCAATGCACTGATCGGCCTGGACGATCTCGACTTCGTCCTGGCCGATTCTGGGAGGAAAATCCAGTTCAGAGAGGAATAGCAATGGAACGAGATATTACAAATATCTACTTAACTTTTATTTTAAATATTATGAGTTTAGCATATTTCTTCCTCCCCAATCTAGTAAAAATACAATATCTTATGTTTAGTGAGCTTTCATAATGTAACTTTTGATATATGATGGAGATCATTATTCTGAATGTTTTGTCTGGCTTATATGAAATTTTTAGTGATTCGTTTTGCAATATATTATTTTATTTGAATGAGTATAAATTATTAGATACGAAATGATCAAGAGAAAATGTATGAAATCTGTAATTGATTAATATGGCATTCATATGATTATGATTTATTTGTCATAACATATATTTTGGTATAATACATGCACAATAATGTGTACACTGTATAGATCTATATGTTCTGACATATATATGATATATATATGAATGAGGTAACATGTGTAAGAAATGGTGAAATAAATAAACTGATATGCTAAATAAGATAGATGGGATTGATACTTATATGATTGATAAGACAAATGGCAGATAATTGATAAATTTTTTTAAATTTGAGAAAGATATAAAGATGTCTGTTGAGTTTAAGAAAGTATTATATTATGCAAAAAACTTAGCTTTTAATTATTATATAATAGATTGCATACTAAGGAGGACGAATGTGTGTATATATATATATATATATATATATATATATAATAAGATAAGAGAAGTAAGAATTTAGTTCAAGTGAAGTGCATTAAGGATAAAGATCAAAAAGTATTTTATTAGAAGAGCATATTCAACAAAGGTGGATCGGATGAGATATTTGATAAGTTTTTCAATAGAGATTATGAGACTATGATTGACTTTAGGGACCTTAATGCCCTAAATGAAAATAAATATTTTTGTTTTTATTGGTGTATTAGTATAGCTGAAGTTATATAGACATTAAAAAAAATAAAGTGCAATACAGTTGTTGTATGTACCTGACGATATTCCAATAAAGGTATGAAATTGCTTAGAAGATGAAGGAATTTCTTGGCTTATAAAACTTTTCAATATTATTTTGAAGACTAAAAGGATGCTAGATGAGTAGAGAATTAGTGTGTTGATTTTTATTTTTAAAAATAAAGGTGATGCATAAGAGTGTTTGAATTATAGAGGAATTAATTAGTTAATGTGTCGTATCTTAAACTATGGGAGAAAGTTATTCAGTATAGATTATGATGTGATACTAATGTTTCTCAAAATCAATTTGGATTCATGTCGGGTAGGTTTACTATGGAAGCTATACATTTATTCAAAGGTTTTGTGGAGAAGTATAACGAGATTAAGGAGGATCTAAATATGATATTTATTGATTTAGAAAAAAAAAAGTATAATAAAGTTTCGAGAGAAGTGTTATGGATAGTTCTAGAAAAGTGAGAGGTTAATAATACTTATATTCAAGTCATTAAGGATATGCATACATGAGCTATCACTTGTCTTTTAAACACAAGGTGATTTAACAAAGTATTTCCCTATTTTAATTGGATTACATCAATGATCATCTTTAAGCCCCTATCTTTTTGCTTTAGTTATGAGTGTTCTTACTAGACATTTTGCAAGAGGATGTACCATAGTCTGTGCTTTTTGCTAATGATATTCTTCTTGTTGATAAGACTAGAGAGGGAGTTAAAGGTAAACTTGAATTATCTAGGTCAATTTTAGAGTCTAAAGGTTTTCATTTGAGTATATCTAAAATTGAATACATTGAGTATAATTATAGTAGTAATAGATCTAATCGAGGGATTATGACTTTGAGTAATCAAGTCATTAATAAGAGTACACATTTTAGATATATTGGGTTTATTGATCATAGTGACGGTGAAGTAAATGGGGATATTATTAGTACAATTCAAGTTGGATTGTTGAAGTGGAGGAATGTATCGGGACTGATGTGAGATAGAAAAGTACCCCTTTAACTTAATGAACAATTCTATAAGATGGTGGAGAGATCTGTAATGTTTTATCATGCAAAATGTTGGCCATTAAGGGGCTATTTAGTTTGCTAAAAAAGGAATGCAGTGTAAAATAAAATGCAGTGTAAAAGAAATACAATGTAAAAGAAATACTTCAATTTTATTTGTAGGAGTGTAAAGTAGAATTAGATTAATACTTTTTTTGTTTGGTTTGAAGTAAAATGAATATAGTGTAAAGTCTAAAGATGGTGGTGACCGGTGGGTGGTGGCAGCAAATGACGGGCGATGGTGGTGATCGGCGATGGTGGTGATCGGCGATGGTGGCATGCAATTGTTGATGGTGGTGGTTGACGTTGGATGACCATGGTGGCATGTAGTAACAGGAGACGATGGCCGACAATGGTGGTGGTGGCTGGTGAGTAGTAGCGAGTGGCAGCCAAAGGCGGTGGAGGTGGCCAGAGGCAGGTGGAGGCGGTTAGTGGTGGTGGACGACGGCATTCAAGTGAGCTTGCGTGCAGTATAAAGTATTCTCTTTCAAAACTACGCGAGTTTAGTTTATCTAAAAATGAAATATAATGATTTACACTACATTTATTTTAGTTTACTTTGCATTTTTTTTTTATCCAACCAAACACCAAAATTTTTAAAACCACTACATTTGGAATACTTCACACTCAATTGGAATACAACCAAACAACCCTTAAAAACAAACGTAAAATTTAAGTCAAGCATTGCATAGATGAGGATGCTTCGGTGGATAAGTGGTTTTACTTGTTGAGACATAATGTGAAACAAGTATATACATGAAAAGGTTGGAAAGCTCGAGTTGCGGATAAGATTAGAGAGTCACATTAGATGGTTTGGTCACATTAATATCACCCTTCCAATGACATGGTTAGGAGCATAAATGTATTAAATTTGACCTATTTTAAGAAAGGTAGAAGTAAGCCTAAATAGATTTAGTTATAAAAAATAAGAAATGAAATTATTTTATTAGATTTAAATGAGAATTTGACTACACAATGAAAAAAAAAAAAAATCATGTAGCTAATCCTATGTAGTGGGATAAAAGCTTTATGTTGTTAGAAAACTTTGAATAAAATATATCAAAATTTTATATGAGTGATTGGAATCTAATATAAAATCACCTAAATTTATTTATTTATTGTTGTCTCCGTGCGTCGTGCGAGTTCCAATCGAACTGGGCGCTTCTTCGGGTGCAAGCTTCCTACTGATAAGGTCCACGCCGGGAAAGGTGAGCCAACGATGGCGGCAGCGGCGGCGGTGAAGGGTGGTGCCGTCCTCCTCTCTGCCTCGGTCTTATCTGTTAGCCGACGACTTTTCCCCTTTTGTCGTTCCAATATCATATCTCTCGTCACCGGTAGCAAGACTAGCCTCCACCGCCGCATTTCCATATTTACTTCCGGTCGTTCCTGCCAGTTATTGTCACCGGCCGCGGTTACGGGAGAAGCATCTTCCACAACTGTGGTGGTAGAATCCACCGATGAAGCTCCGAACCTTGCGCATGATGACCCCGTGAAGGAAGCGGCTGACGTGCTTGACATCCGCGTGGGTCGAATCCTTAGGGCGTGGAGGCATCCTGAAGCTGATTCTCTCTACGTTGAGGAGGTGGAAGTGGGCGAGGCTGAGCCTCGCACTATATGCAGCGGCCTTGTTAACTACGTTCCCCTTGATCATCTTCAGGTCAACTTCTACCCGCCGATATGAGAATCCCATTTTTATGTTGTTTAATTTATTGAATGTAGAATGTAGAATAATGGTGATGCATTTCTTTTGTGACAAAGGAGGAAATTCCGTCAATATTAAACTATATAAAGAAAGAGTTAGAGCAGTAGGCGAGCTATGCTGTTAATTACATTGAAGAATTAGACTGGTGGAGTTCTAGAAGGAAAACTATAGTGGAGTGCTAAATAAAGGTTGAACTTTTTATGGTCATCTATTTCAAAGTTGTGAGTTGTATGTGGTTGGACCAAATCCTGCCAGATCCTAGAAGTTAAGTGGATCTTGGTTTGTAGTTTTTAAGAATTTGATCATGGTTTGAACTTGTTTGATTAACGATGAACTAAGTCGGTTTTGATTCTAGAATCTTGCCATGCTATATTTAGCTAAAAAGGCCCAGCCTATTGGTTTTTTCTTTCCAACAAATAGAAGATCCTATGATTTAACAAAATTAAACAAAATTAAAAATCTTAATGATTTATGTTTGATCATTTAATAGAACGGTGAAGGCAATTTTAAGATGACATGCACACACAATGCTCATATCAAAATATGAATCTTTATTGCCTTGACTAGGTGAATCACACCCCTCTAGCGCGTGCCAAGTATTACTCCCCGAGTCTAAAAGGCCGTATACCTTGACAACACATGATTCAATGAAGGGATAAAAATATCTATTGTGTACTCACAAAAGAGAAAACTGCATAAACCAGTAATATCACCAATTATATTAATTACTAAAAGGGAAACTAAATATTTCATTAATAGGAATTCTAATAATAATACACCAAAGTAATGATGTTGATACAAACAAAAGAAATTTAAATTGAGCAAATAACAAAAAAGAAGCTACCCAACCCACATATCAAATATATAATAATCTACTACAAAATATGAAATACCAAAATAACCTACTGCTAATAAATATATAGGCTCCTAAGGTGACGGTCTGCTAAATACACCGGCAGGACCTGCTGTAAAAAGAGACAATGGGTGAGTTTGATAAATCAAACTCAAAAAGTAACTCCTATCTATCAAAGCATAAACAATAACGGAATGAGACATGCAGTACGAACAACCAAAATGTGGAAGTAGTAACATGTTGTCACTAAATCAAAATAGCCGTGAGATATGCTATGTTTTCTAATGTAGATTTTAATATGTAATGCAACCAATGCATATATCAAACTATTACATACATAATATAATTCTAATGTAATCACGTTGGGTATCATCAAACACTCGAATGATTTATCAGTTATTTATGTTTTTAAACTTATGTATGTATGTATGTACATATATATATATATATATATATATATAGTCGGTCTATCAAATACCTATCACTGGGAAGATAAACACCAACCCAAGGAAATTCAGTGGTTTCCTATAGAATTATCATTCTGTGGATCCATCGGCCTGACTAGCCAATATCCAATAGGTTTCTATTGACATATACTTTAATGCGCCCAAGCATTCGTTTCCAAAATTTTTAGAATAACTTTTTAATAGGTTTTTCTAGTTTCAATATGACTATTGCTATTTCATAATAAGATATGACTTGTCAATATAACATTTATTGCATTCAATAATAGCATGTGCATGAAAATACAAGAATTGATATACAAGGGTTTATGCAGCAATAAATTAAGAATAATTGATTTATGAAACTTGCTAGATGCGTTGCAGGTTTCTCTAGTCCAAGTTTCTGAACATGATTCTGCCTTTAGAATTGATCTGAATCATAGAGTCTGATCAGCTTTGTTGGGTTCTGTGATATGCGGGCCTAGTTATGTACACCTAATCTAATGAATATCTTGTTCTGAAAACAAGTTTAAGGATTATTTTTAACTTTGCTTGATTGATTTGAAAGTTCATTAATGACCTATTTCTATCATCTATTTTACTATTTAGTTGCTTTATAGCTTTTGGTGATAAATCCCAGTATTCTGCTTTTATTCAAAGCCTTTCCTTCTGCCATAGCTTAAAGAGCTTATCTTCTCGAAAATTATGTATAGATGATTTAAGCTTATATGCATGCTGAATTAACCAGATTTATTTGGAAGGTAAGCAGGTTTTTTTTTTTTTTTTTTTATATTAATTAAGGTGATGTAAATGCACCTTATTGATATGCAGGACATTAGAGTAGTTGTTCTGGCAAATCTCAAACCTAGGAACATGCGTGGCGTTAAGTCAAATGGAATGTTAATGGCTGCTTCTGATGCACCTCATGTGACAGTAGAGCTGCTTTTACCACCTGAAGATTCTGTTCCTGGTGAAAGAATCTGGTTTGGTTCTGAAGAGGACAAAGACAAACAACCTGATGCTGCTACACCTAATCAGGTCTTGTTCTTGAAATAACTACTACCTTTCCTTTAATCTCTATCTCATATGAATTCTTATACCTTATACTTGCTGTTTATCACATCCGACTGGTAATAATATATTTCTTCAAGGTTTGTTATTTTTAAATTATTTATGAAAGGATCATAATGTATTAGAAGCCTTAAACTTAGCTTTGTTTATTCATATTTATATTGTCCTATTCTCTATCTTATGTGTAATTGATGTGAGTGTATTTGTTGGGCATGGTACTGATTTTAATTGTTTTTGCATGCAATTACTAAATTCTTCTTGTTTTTTAGGCTAGTTACATCGAAGTCTAGAAGATAAGGAGAGGGTTGTGCTATCTTACCTTCTTTAATTAATAACTGTTCAGGGCTTAGGCTTGTACAGGGAAATAGTGATTGGTGTTCTAGGATGAATTTTGGGCTTCATATCGTTACTTGTACTAGTTCTTGTTTTAGAATATGCTGATAGAAAATAATTGCAGAAATTGAAAGAATTTTGGCTGAAATTTGGAATTTCAGCAAGATAAAACAGAAATTGAGAGAAATTTGGTGGCAAAATACTAGAGAAATGTGATAATTGATGAAACATGGAAGAAAACAAATAAAATACTATGGATCTTCAATTCGAGAGGAAGATCCGGCTCTCCAATTCCCTAGCTGGCTACTAGAGCCAAAACAAACCCTAAGAGAAAATCAAATTAAGCAAAGACATAACCTAACCCTAGCCCTAGGGAGAAAAATCTACTTAAAGCTAAACACAATCCTCTAATACCTAAAAAACCTTTTACTTTGAATTTTTCCTCACAAACCCATCTTTAATTAATGCTTAATTGACTGCGAGGCTAGCGCTATAAACAAACCGAGCCGAGCCGAGTATGTGTTTGCTCATGTTTGAGCTCGTTTGTTTAGGGCTTGTTCAATCGAGCTTTTTCGTTTATGTTCAAGCTTGTTCATTTAAAATGAAGGATGTTTAAGTTTGATTCGTGTTCAGTTCATGTTCGATTCCTTTTATACTTATCTATCTATAAACGAGCCTTTAAACGAGCAAGATTATCGAGCCTTTATACAAACAGGTTTCTCGAGCCCATAAACGAGCAAGCTTGTTGAGCCCATAAACAAGTAAGTTTATTGAGCCCATAAGTGAGTAGTTTGTTAAGCTCATAAACGATACTTTTAATGAACGGTCTTGTTAATAGACACTGAAATCTAATAATTTATCAAACATGAACAAGTACATCTTGTTCATGAACATACCTATCAAACTGTTTGATAATGTCTTAAACATGACCAAGATTGTTGTTCATGAACATACCTACTAGCCTATTGGTTTATCTAGTTATTAAACAATAAAATATAAATGACACTAGTTTAATTTCATGAAATTTTCCTATTTAAGCTTTTTTTTTTCTCTCTTAATTATATTCTTTAAATGCTTCAACATGAACTAAACAATCAAGAGTTTGAAAGAAAAAAAATCGTAACAGCAAAAAACCAAGGCTAATAAATAAGATCATTTATGTTTAAAACAAACCGTGATTAACAAATTCTGAGGGATTGCATGCTTCGTTGCGACTAAACCGTGATTAACGATGATATGGAAAGTCATCATATCACATTAACTAATATTTAAGTTTGCTTATTTATATGTAGAACTTTTAAAATTTTGTTCAAATTTATTCATTTATTTAAAATAGTAAAAAATAAACGAAAAGATGTTTTAAATTGCGCAAACCTAATTCTCATCATTTAACTGAGCATGTCCTCCAATATCTTCATAACCCGACCTCTCACATTTCACCTTGATGAATTCCCTTTTAAGAATGTAGCACTGGAGTCAGTTTTAAACCTCAACAAGGATGTTCTTTGCACACTGTAACATATCTTTTTCAAGACTAACCTTACATTGTCATATTATACTGTTCAACCTAGGATATTAATAAGAAAGTTATGATCAATCTTGTTGATTGTGTTACTCTTTCCATAAGAGTTCCATGTAATATTAAAGTTGCTTGGTCAAAAGGATTTATGTAGTTCTTCAAGTATTAATAGTAGCCATATAACAAACGTATTATTAATTGGATTAAATAATCAAAATAATCTCTAGATTTTTTGAATATTATAGTTTCAAAAATTTTGAGTTATTTAGTTTAGGTTTCGTTTGAGACAACTTTCTTATTATTTTTTAAAGTAGTTTTTTAGTATAAAAATATTTGAATTTAAAATTTTTGCACTAAAAAGCTGCTTTAGAAAAGAGTAAGAAAGTTGTTCCAAATAAAACCTAGATCTCTAAACTCACCAAAAGCTGGAGCAATTCAGTTGTATTGTCAACCTTGTTATTTTGTTTGGGC
Organism: Dendrobium huoshanense; assembly: GCA_016618105.1. NCBI lineage: Eukaryota > Viridiplantae > Streptophyta > Magnoliopsida > Asparagales > Orchidaceae > Dendrobium > Dendrobium huoshanense. Next base: position 49,965,036 of record CM028345.1, on the reverse strand, counting down.
AGAATTTAGTGGAGGAAAGCTTTTGAATACACTAACATACTGATTAAAAAAAAAAAACTTTTGACATCATGTAAGAATAAGAGTATGACAAAAATAGACACTCGTAATATTAGAACATTCAAATAGAAGTTGAAAAATCAAGAAGAAATAGCTCAAGACTGCTACAAACAAATCTACAAAAGAAGAGGATAAGATCTTATTATTTAATACCAGTTCAAACTTATGAAACCCTAAAAATTTTAAAGTTTCCTCATGAAAAGCTTTGCAAAGGACCAAAGTTAATAACTATAAAGTCCAAGGTTAACTTCCATTGAGTTGATGAACTGAATTGAAGACCTGAAAAAACTTTAGATGAAAATGAACCCAACTAAAATGTCTTGCGAGTATTTTGATAATTTACTTCTTGTTTATTGAATTCAATGTTCACCAAGCTTCATGATTACTGATAAACTTACGTGCACTTAGGTTCAAAAGAAAAAGATATGGGAATTGGTCCAACCTCATCTCAAAACTACAGATGAATGTGCGGCTGTTTTAGGAGTTCATCCCATGAGGACTTCAGCTGGGTTGATTACTTGCAGATCTCTGAAGAATGCAAACATTTCCTGATTGGATTGCCCTCACACCACTTGTCTGTTTCATTTCTTTCAAAGCCTTGCAGTCCGGGCTAAAATGCTTTTATACTGCAATGTAAGTAGCAGATGACGATGATTATTATTATTATTATTTATGAATTGTGTAAAGGTTTTTATCTTAGTCAATCATTGAAGTCTTTAATGGTGGTTGTGAATTACTCGATTGAGCTTTTATTTGGGATGGCTTTTAAGCTGCTTTAAGAAGCAGTAAGAAAGCCGTCCCATATGAAGCCTAAATTTCAAAAATCTGCTTTCTGTGCCAATTCTGCTGTAAACATCCCTGTTGTAAATTAGTGTATTATATTGTCTGATATAGTGGAGAGGCTCCAGCATTAGAAGAATAACATATTCAAATTAAGCATGAAAAATATCTACTCTATGATTTGTGGTGGATTATCAAAATTCTCAACTAGTGGACAGATGCGGGCCTTGGATTCCTAATATATGGGAATATCACTAGACTGCAAGTATTTATTCCTTTATTCTCATGTGAATATCAATATTTGTTGATATTTTGCATATTATATTTGATGTCAGGTATTTATTCCTTTATTCTCATGTGAATATCAATATTTGTTGATATTTTGCATATTATATTTGATGTCATTAAAAATTGGCTTAATATGGCATGAATTTAGATGCACATCAGAATTGGAAACTTCTAGAATTATTTTCAAGACCATCCAAACTTTGTCGAACCGTTGTCTGACTGCGACCATCTAATCTCATGGCTTGAGCGCTACTTTTAGTCCACCATCGTTTGATCATTATCATTCAACTATTATTGTTTGGCCACTACATCACCAGACCACCATCATTAAATCACTCCAATCCAATCCCTATTTATGCATTGCCAGCGCCTAATCACCATTATTTGGTCACCTCCACTTAACTAACACTGTCGGATTGTGGTCATTGAGTCACAATTGTCTAAACATCATTCACCCTACGCTAACCCAATGATATTTTTTATCGGCTCCTTATACATTTGTAATTATGCGGGCTCTAAATTAAGGGATGGGCAAACAATTATAATCGATCCTCATTCAGTGAAATCATTTCAACTAGGCAAGGCCAAACAATTTTCTCATTTTTGAGTTTTTCACATAAAGTAGTGCGTCATTTGTGCTCTTCATTTATCAGTTTTTCACATATTTTCTAACTCTCAACAAACTTAATAATAATTATCAATAGATCATTATGTAACTAGCTGCCTTCAAATGAGGAATTCTCTAGTATTATGTAGCATTTACGATTATCAATGACACAAAAATTCAAGCAAGGGTGCATGATTATCAATCAAATTGCTCTTATGCTAGCAATCCAACAACTTCATTTAACGACCTTGATGAATCCTATTTGGATTGATTTAGGTTTTGTTTGGGACGTCTTTTTTCTTACTTCTTAAAGCGATTTTTTAGTACAAAAATTAAAATTTTGAAAAGCCGTCCCAAACAAAGCCTTATGCTCATTTGGGGCAACTTTCTTACCGCTTTCTAATATTTTGTGAGTGATTAAGGCTTCATTTGGGACAACTTTCTTACCGCTTTTTAAACTTTTACTCTAAAAGCTATTTTAAAAATCAAAAAGAAAGCTGCCCCAATTGAAGCCTAAAACAGTTTTTTATTTAAAAATTTTCTTTAACGAGAATTTTTTATGCTAAAAAGCTGCTTTAAAAAAAAAAATAGAAAGTAGTCCCAAATGAAGACTTAGGCTTCGTTTGGGATAACTTTCTTACTGCTTCTTAAAGCAGCTTTTTAGTACAAAAAATTTATTTATTTTACTAGGAAGCAGCTTTAAGAAGCAGCAAGAAAGCCGTCCCAAACGAAGACTTAATCGCTCATTATCACTAGCTTACATCATCATTTGAAGAGAAAATGTTTTAATACTCTCCTCCCTCTCCTAAATTATCAATTCGTACATGAATCTCTCTCTCTCTCTCTCTCTCTCTCTCTCTCTCTCTCTCTCTCTCTCTCTCTCTCTCTCTCTCTCTCTCTCTCCTTATTTCTATTTTATCACTATTTTGAGCTGTAAGTTTCACTCTCTCTAACCTACTAATATTGGGGAGAATGAAAATGGGAAGATATTTCATCCTGAATGTAAGTGATATTTTTTAATATTATATGCCTACCATTTTATTTACATACATAATATTATGGTATTTATATATCTAATGTCTAAAATTTTAATATTACATGTCTTCCACTTATAAAACAAATACAAGTGCACAAGGGCGGAACTGGCCTTACATTTTAGGGGGGGCAAAATTTCATATAAATAGACAAAATTAAAAAAAATAAAACAAATTGATGACAAAATTCAAAGCAAAATCTTGTATTTATATACAATAAAAGTTTAAAAGCAGACCACATGCACTGATCCTTCTATACGTGCATCTATCCATTAATATCACAAACCACTTATATTAATGAAGGGATAGAAACAGGAAATAAAAGATGGAAAAATGAAATGTTAAATTTATAGGGTGTATGAGTGATAAGAATAAAATATAAGATTGATATATTTGATATTAAAATTTATATGAGTAGTAAGAATGTAATATAACGAGAATTTGACTTTTAATAGGACACAGTGGTGAAAAAAGATTCATGTAGCCGACCCCATGTAGTGGGATAAAGGCTTGATGTTGTTGTTGTTGTTGTTGTTGTTGGTAGGAATGTAATATTAAAATTTTAGATGTTAGATATGTAAATATCATAAATAAAGTGGTATGTATGTAAATCATCCTATTTTTTGTTATTTAAAATTTGAGGGGTAAAAGAATAAATAAAAAGAATTATGTGTTAGATCTATAGTTAAAAAAGATTTGACTGTTATGACTTTATGAGTGTGAATCCGTTAAAGGTCTTTATAAAATCATATAAGATATAAAATTTTAAATATATAAATAAAAAAATAAATACCGCTAAAAGGAATTTAATTTCTTCGGTCGTGGCTGAGGTTCAGTGGCTCTCTTTCCTCTTTTGGCTATGTCTTCGCGTCTTTCTCTTCTCAGTCTTCGCTCCGTAGCATCCTTTCTTATATCGGCCACATATCTTCATAGGTTCTTTACCTTCTGCCATGTAAAGATCGAGGAATGGGGCTATACGAAGAGCCAGATTCTAATTTGGAGAACCAGCTTGGTTTCGAATCACCCTCCTTTGCTGCGCCGGAGAAGGATATCAGCCATGGGATTGATGCCCTAAAGCTTGAAGGGAATTCGCGAATGGGGCTTACGGCGGCTGGCGATGCCGACGTTGATTTGGGCGAGGGAGTTCAGTACCCGATTCGGCCCTCCGAGCCCGACTGCGCTTTCTACCTCAGGACTGGATGCTGCAAGTTTGGGTCTTGCTGTCGGTTCAATCACCCTCGGGAGAAAATAGTAGTTCAGGTTGCTCCTTTTTGCTCTTTTTTCCCTTTTTGGTTTTTTGAATTTTTATTTGAATTTGAGATTTTTTTTGGGTTCTTTGCAGGGCTGGAATAGAATTTCGACGAAGGAATTCAAGGTGAGGTTTTGCTTTTTTTTTTTTGGAACTTTTTAATGCAGGAATGGGTGATTTGAAGGGGGTTCCAGTTTGGAAGTTGTGGTTTTGCATGTAATGTGCTATGCTGTATTGCATGATATATTTTTATAGAAGCTTTTGTAGTCTTCTGATTTGATCAAAATGGAGTACAGGCTTCTAATCTTATCCTGGAATTTCCTCAACTACTGTTGCTGCTCATGCTGGCATTTTCTTTCATTACATCCTCGTGTAAAATGCTAATCTTTAGCATTTAGTGATTACGAAGATCACTATTGCATGATGAGTCTTAATTTTGTTTTTTTTATTTGTTTATAATGAATTTTTTTAATCATCCAATTTGAGAACACAGAGCCACTAAATAATCAATATATAGAAATGAAACATAAACCATTATCTAATACAAATATATATACATACATCATGATTGTTTACATCCAAAATATCTATATACAATAATCACGGCTTCTCAATATATTTAACAAATTACATTTATCCATGATTACAAAAAATTATCTATGATAGTAAAAGGGTACCTCTAATAGCAAAACCACAATCTCACTCTATTGGGGCCTTACCCTTACCTGAAACATGTAAATATAATGAAATATAAAAAAACAACCCAATTGGTTACAAGAAACCTACAACTACATTCAATGCAAGGAAATAGAACAATATGTATGATATCAGTTATTAGTTCATGAAAATTAAGAAAGTGTTGAATAAGTTAATTTCTACCCTACTCATGTTAGTCATGTATATGTATCATTTATAGTACAATTATGATCAAGATTATCATTTTAAAATCATGCACTGTGGGGTATCTATCATATCAAAATTATTCTAAGTAATTCATATCATCGTATATATATTTATAATTAAGCAAGATAGGAATTATGACTAATCATGTCATATCATATGGTGTTTTTGGTGTACCAATCATGGTAAGTTAGCTATAGTGTTATATCATATCATATACGTAAGAATAGTCAGGTGACATAGTACATGGGAGTTGCATCCCCCAACCCGTAGACATTCAAAATCATATCACATTCATTTATATATCTCATCATGTATTGAGTTTACACAATTAACCCATATTTAAAGAAAAAGTTCATTAGTCCACCCTCATGCACATAATATCATATCTCTACTATCCTGAATTATATAGTAGCCAATATTTTTTGCATACACAGATTTAATATCATGCATAACATTGTAAGCATTTAATATCATGCTCAATACTCAGCTTATTGTATCATTTCAAGTGCATATAAAATTTACATGTGCATAAAAACAGGGAAATTTATAGGATCATTCAGTATGTTCATTTCTACATATATAACAAAATGAAATATTATATCATATATGCATGTCATCCGTCTGCTATATATCTAATGCGATAAATATTTATTAATTTTTTAGTTTATTTATCTTACTCAACTCAAGAAATATGCTTCAAAATATAGAAATACACTGTGAAAATTTAATATGATCATGCCAACATGTGTAAAATGCATAGAACTATAACATATTAAAAGTTGCATAGTAAAAGTTTGTTAAAAATTGATATATTGAATTTTTTACAAATTCTAACTAAATTAAAAATTTTAAAATATAAAATAAGAAAATCATTTTTTTTAATTTTATAAAATAAGAAAATCATTAAAATTAGAGATAGGGTAACAATAACTACCTCAAAAAGAAAAATTTTCCTACTAGCTCATCTGACGAAAATGACTCTTAGATGTCAAAATCCTTGCTTTATCTCTCCCCACTCTCTTTTTCTTCATAGTCCCCCCTTCTTCTTCATGATTGAGAAAGGATGAAAATGAAATAGCAAAGTGAATTTCTTTAGTGGGATGAGATATTTAAGGAAAAAGGCCAAGGGTAGATTTGTAATTAAACCAATTGATTAATTTTAAGCACAAAATTTATATAAATCTTTTTATATCTACAAATTCAAAACGCACAAGTTCAATCAGTTTGTAAAACATAGACCAGACGGTTTCAAAAAGCTCACTTATATTGATATATATCAATTTCTTACAGTTGAATTAGAAACTTTTTGTTTTCATATTTATAATGCTCTTAATATATATATATATATATATATATATATATATATATATATATATATATATATATATATATATATATATTCTAATTAGAGCACAACATTATTTATGATATGAGAATGATGCTTTGCAAATCCGATTTATAATGACTCTAAAAATATTATTTGAAAGTTATGGGTCAAAATATTCCTTATAGAATTTTAAGGGTTCGTACCTTTGTTTCTTTATCAAACATTTTTATAATCTTTCAAGAACTAAAATAACTTTGAAAATATATTTTAATAGATTTTTTTGAGCATCATATCAATTAAATTTATATTTATATAAATATTTTTAAAAACAATACACGTATGAGAATCTCGTGGTTGTGTCATCATCAAAATTGAACTTGCGGGCATTATAGCCATGTAGTTTGTTAAGAATTTAACATTGCCTTTGGAACTATCGGGGCAGAAAAATTTCATTGGTGAGCACGTTGATCGAGCAATTTTATTCTTGCATCATTTGAGTTGATACTCACAACTGTTGTATTTGGGAAACTTTGAGATGCCTATGGGTGTGTTTTGTAATTTTTTATTTTGTACTGCTCATAGTGATAGGTACTACTTGATTCCCCCCCCCCCCCCACCCCCAAAAAAAAAAAAAAAAACATGTTTAACGTTTCTAAAATAAGTATAAACTTGCTATACTACATGGCATATTGTTATTGATTGCCTTTCCTTACATTTCTATTTTGTATATAGATTATCAAAGAAAGGGATAAAGGCTTTCCGAAAGTATTTAACCAATGCAAGGTTTGTATTACCAGCTATAGCTTTGTTTATTATGAGATTCATGGCATGTTAAGTACAGTAGATTGTATGTCTTAAAACTTTGTGAAGATTATCTTTACACTTCATTAATCAGTATCTACATGCTGCAGTATTGTGGCATTATATTCGATCATTTTAAAATACTCAACTTCAAGAAGGCCTGGTCTTGAATGCCATCATAAATTGACTGCGCTTTTATGACCATATAATTTGTGAAAATTTCTGCATGAACTCTTTCAGTTAAAAATTTCAACTTAGTTTATCTAATGTATTACTACAGAGAGTGTGTCATTCAATATTGAAATTCTATTTGCAAAATAACTAAGCCAACCTTGTGCTTTACCTGCATATGAATTACGAAATCATGCAAAATATCTTTTCATCATTATTTAAGATGTTTAAAATTATGTTAATCATCGTGGTGTCAAACTTATCAGTCATGCAATGAAATTGTACCATGAATTGAAAGAGCAATGGAGCTGATTCTCATTTAATGAGAGAAAACAAAATGTTTTACCTGAAAAATAAAGTTGGTACATATGTTTTGTTTACAGCTAGAGAAGGCATAATCTATATGTAAGGATGAACTTTTTTCATCCTACTAAAAGAAAATTTTCTCCATCCATTTAAATCTTGATGTTATGACTATCAATTGCAAGATCAAAATTAGCCATTCTCAATTGCATTCTTAAAATTAGTTTCATGTATAAGTTCAATAAATTTTGAGATCATTTGGATGTATCAATAGTTTTGTAATGGATGGTTTTGATTGCATGAAATGGTAATTCGGATTTCAAATTGTAAGTGTTAGTGTCAAGTACATGGGTGGTTGATGATATTTATCCTCTTTTTTAAATCTGACTTTATCTAATTTTAAAAACTTAAAAATTTCTACTGTGATGTTGGTAGACGATTTAATTGAGTCTTCCAACCATATTGTTTGTTATCGTCCGCATGTACCTGCTAGAGGAGAATTTACTTGATCTCTATTTCTAAGCTGTAGCTTTGCTTGGACTGTCTTAACAAATAATGTTAATTGCGGCCACTGTTCTGCAAAACACATTCTTAATTGAAGATTTCATAGGTGTGGGTATAAGATAACAACATATTGTTCAGGATTTGCTCCACTGATGGTGATAGTTTTCCATGTTCTGCAAAGCCCTATATGGGATCCTGGTTGGGTACGCATGCTTTACTCGGACGGGCTTCACTCACCCACGCCTATCCATGGTGACTTTCAGGATGCCATCCCCACCTGTACTCGCCCACTTTCCATGCTTTTTGAACACAGTCTGCCACGGATTGATGGCCTTGAGGCCCTTTGCTCTGATTGCAAAGATTCAAGCTGCATATTAGAATTTATCGTAGTCGCAACATGGTTAACTGCTGCACACTACGTAGTGAGGATTGCAATAATATAAGATATACAATGATTAACAATATAAATCGATATAACCTCCCGATATTGAGTACCCACCCATACTCACCCATTAGGTCATGGGCGTACCCATATCCACCCATATCCATTGGGTATGGATGGGTACATGGGTGGGTGTGGGTATGTGCACGCAATGTAGGGCTCTGATGTTCTGTCCTGTAAGAAATTTTTTTCAAATGGAAAAAAATTATCAGTTCTAAATTTGCAATATCTCAGTAAAATTTGCAATATCATAATAAGTACCTTTTTTATAGATCTTTGATCATCAATAGTAAATTTGATACGTACTTGTTCGAGTTACTTATTTTTCTGAATGGTTTATGATTTTCTCTTTTTGTATAATTATCTTCCCTTTTAATGAACTTTTTCAGAATAGCATCACACTTTTTTCTAATGACTGCATGCTAATTTCGCTCATGTTAATGCAGTATTATTATGTTTAGAGTTTGATTTTTTTTTTTTTCTGATCAGTCTACTTGGTTTATGCTCTCATTTTTTTATTCTTTTGAAATTGATTGTTATTGTGTTGGCGTGTTCATCTTGCAGTTTTACTCGATGCCAGGAGGCTGCAGGTTTGGAGAAACTTGCAGATACAGTCACAGTGATGAAATTGCCGAAAGTGTTGAGCTTAATAGCTTAGGCCTTCCTGTTCGGAAAGTAAGTCATTTGTAGTTAAATTTTTCCATAATATGATCAGCTGGTGAAATGAAACTCGTTTTGAAGTGGTTTCTGCTTTCCTAACATTTATATATTTTTTCTTGTTATTTGTTCTTTACTCTTGCAGGGAGAGAGAGTATGCTCATATTACATGCGAACTGGTATATGTAAATATCACAGTAGCTGTAAATTCCATCACCCAGAACTATCTGACATCGGTGGACTACATGTTTTCGGATGCCACAGTGCTAGCTCTCTCCAAAATACAATTTGGCCTTCGGCTATGCTTGTGGAATCTCCAACCTTGCTGACAGCTTCCAATAACTCTAGTTTAAATTTAGATATTTCACAACCTTGCATGCCAGCCATATCTTCGGAATGGCTAAATCTATATAAGGATCAAGTTAGATCGCAGGTAATTCATTAATAAAATATTGTCTTACATCTACTATTGATAGATCTTGCAGGTCTTTAATGGTTCCTTCTGTTTTTTCAGAGTCTTAGAGTAATTATTTGTCACGACCCGGCCCGGTTAGCTCGTATAGACGAGGCGGAAACGGAAATCGGACAGGCAAATAAACCATAACTTCTAAAACTTTTTAAAGACATAAAGTATAACTGTAAGAACTTCAACACGTAGGAAACAAGCGCCTCTAATCATCATATAAACAAATCTAGTATTTCATATAATATATATGTACAAATGTGACAAAAAAAATCTAATCAACATGATTCAGCCACCCAAAACAATCTAAACTATAACAAAACAACAAAACAACAAAAGAGACAAGTGGAACCTGTCACCCGGTGTACGACGGCTGTAAGTGAACCTTGGGTGGTCAGCCATCTCTCGCAGCGGTTTCTCCTGAAAAGTTTCCCAAAACTAGGAAATGAGCTACGCTCAAGTAGGAAAAACTCTATCCTATGTTTTCATATGCCTTCATGTTATAAAGAAAAGTTCTGAACTGCTTGGATTTCATGCTAGATTTCGTATGCTTTACATATGTCATATATTTTTCTATGCTTTATGTCACGTATGCCATGTCTTGTGTATGTAATTAATCAAGTCGTCAATTTGCCTTTACAGGCCATATTCTCCTTTTCATCATGTACATCATATATGCCTCGTATGTCATAAAATTTATGTCTTATACTTATGCTTATGCGTATGCTTATAATTGTTTATGCTTATACTAATTTATACAACCGTACAGAGTACCAGAGGTGTACTGATCAGGTACACAAATCATCTTTTTTTTTGGCCAATAATCTCATCTTTTGCCCCAAAGGGCCATATTGTGCTTTCGCACCATATTTGGTACTCTGAAACAAAACAAACACATGCAATCACATATAATAATTATCAAACACTTTCAAATATTCATATGCTTGGTCATGAACGTACATGTACATGAAAGAATATTCTATGCATTAAAGTGCATTAAAGTAGTTGAACTTAAACACTTGCATCATCAATTTAACAATAAAAATAAACATAAGGCATCAATTTAAACATAAAGATGCATAAAATAATAGGAAAAGAAATTCCTACCTCAAGGCTTAGTTATCCTTTCATTTGCAAAGCTTTACTTGTCAACAATGTTCCCTCTTGAAACCTATGGATCCAAAAATCATAACATAAGCCTCTTGCATATTAAGATCTCTCATAACTCTTTCCCTTAAACCTACTAAGAAAAATTACTATGAAAATTTCAGTTTTTACCTAAAAATCCCTAAGGTTGGAAACCAAATTTCTTCTAATAGCATTCTCATAGCATGTTAGAACCCTTCTCTTTTCTAATTATAAGATTAATACTCTTAATTTTCGGATTAGCAAAATTAGGAAATTAGGAAAATATTTTTCTTTTCCGAAATCTCATTTTCTTTAATTTAGAGGCCTCCTAAAGACATTGGAAACAATATATGTAAAGGTCTCTACACAAAAACTAACATTTTGGAGAAATCCTAGATTTGCCCTAAAATCCAAAACTCAAAAGAATTCAACGAAACTTCATTTCCACCGTTAAAACTTCGTTCTAAAGCTATCCTATTAATTTCATTAAAAATTTTTAAGTTTTGAGAAAGCCCTAAAATTTTACCTTGAGAAAAACTAGGGAAAAGTGAGGGATTTTTGCTTGAAACTCTTACCTTAAGTCTTCCCTTTTCTTTCCCTAAAGGAACCTCGCCGGAAAAGCCGCCGGCCGCCTCTTGGAAGGAGCTCCCGCCGCTTCATCCTCTCTCCCGTCGCCCTCTCTATTCGGTCTGCCGAAAGAAATGACAAGGGATCGAATGAATCGATCCCTAGGCGGTTGTGGGCTTAAGGAAAAAAATGTTTAAAGGCTTAAGACGCATGTTCCCTTCTCCCTAAAGTTTTTCTTAAAGGCTCTAAGGGTAAAATCGAAAGTTTACCAAAAATTTTACTTAAACTATCTTCGTTGATTTTTAATTCTCAAACCGAGCAAAATTTGGTATGGGTTCTTTATACCGTTTCGATCGAAATTTCGAAACGAATCTAATGAAATTTATTTCGTCAATTTCCGACGATATCAAAATTTCACTTAAGTTCGTCGCGGCGCATTGATATGCGTGCGACGCACTCAAATGATGAATTTCGGGTTTTACAATCCTCTCCTCCTAATAAAATTTCGTCCACGAAATTTAAAGAAAAGAAGAACAAACATACCTTACACAAAAAGATGAGGATAGCACTTCCTCATTTCTGATTCCTTCTCCCAAGTAGCATTCTTCTCCAATCCATGTTTCCATAGAACCTTAACAAATGGTATTTCTCTGCTCTTGAGTTGTCTCACACTGATCTCCAAAATACGATCTGGTTCCTCAACATAAGTAAGATCTGACTGAATCTCCACATGTTTAGTTATGATTTTAGAAGGATCATTTGATATGAACTTCCTCAAAGAAGAAACATGAAAAACATTGTGGACAGCGTATGTAGCGGGTAAAGCCAATCTGTAGGCCACTTTCCCAATCCTTTCTATTATCTCAAAAGGACCAATGTAGCGGGGACTAAGCTTGCCAACTTTGCCAAAACGAAATACACCTTTCATTGGCCTGATCTTAATGAAAACAAAATCTCCTACGCTGAATTCCACAAAACGGTGCTTAGCATCATAGTACTTCTTCTGCCTGTCCTGCACTGCTTGCAATCTTTCCTTAATAATTCTGATCTTGTTTGTAGCATCATCAACCAAATCTGAGCCAATCACCTTCCTCTCACCAGTTTCTGCCCAACATAAAGGTGTCCTATATTTCCTTCCATAGAGTGCTTCATAAGGAGCCATTCCTATGCTGGCTTGAAAGCTATTATTATAAGCAAACTCTATTAAAGGAACATGAGATTCCCAACCTCCGCCAAAGTCAAGAACACACAGTCTCAGTAAATCTTCAAGGGTTTGAATAGTCCGCTCTGATTGCCCATCAGTCTGGGGGTGGAAAGCTATACTAAACTTCAACCTTGTGCCCATAGCCTCTTGGACTTTCTTCCAAAGTCTAGAAGTAAATCTACCATCTCGATCAAACACTATAGATTTAGGCACACCGTGTAAACGTACAATTTCAGCCACATACAGCACTGCAAGCTTCTCAACTGAATCAGTCAATCGGATAGGCAAAAAGTGGGCAGACTTGGTAAGCCTATCAACGATAAACCAAATAGCATCACGACCCTGTTGAGATCTGGGTAAACCTGACACAAAATCCATAGCAATATCTAGGCCTGTCAAAACCGGGTCACGGGTCGGGTTCGGGTTCAACCCGAAACTGACCTGGGTTCATACGGGTCAACCCGAACCCGACCCGTTTTTGGAAATGGGTCATTTTGCTGGACCCGAACCTGACCCGCTTCGGGTCCGGGTCAACCCGACACGACCCGTTTGACCCGATAAAAATTAAAATTTTGATTTTTTTGTATTTAATTACAAATAAAAATATGTACCATTCAATTAATTGTTAAACAAAATTTTAAAATGTACAACAAAACATATCATTTAAAAATTACAAAAAAATTACATATCTTTAACAAAAAAATTTACATATAATAATTATCATGTACAAATTAAAAATCAACAAAATGTCCGCATCGTCACTTTTCCCTTGCTCAACTTCAAGTCTTCAGGCAAACGACCCTGTCGACCTGTATTCAGTATTCACAGAACAAGGAAGAACTGTACTCTGCGAAATAAATAAGTTAGATATGATGCTCATTGCTCAGATTAAACCTTCCAAATCTTTAATCACCTTATGAGGTGTATGTTCAATCAACATTAGCATATTACCATCCAAGGAGAAAAATTGTATTTTGCATTAAGTTAGTATCTATTCATTTATTTATGTAGTATCTACTCATTTGATTTGAATACAAAATTACAAATGTCAATCATGGTTGTAATAGCATTTTTTCTGAAATTATTCCCACTATAATTTGAGAAGGTTGATCATCATCGCATCATCACTTCAAAACAACAACAAAATATCAGAATGAACCAGCAATAAACTGAACAGCTCAGAACTCAGAATATTAAAGTTCAGCAAAAGTGCAAAACAGCCCGAAAAAACACAACAGCCAACAGGTTACCCAGCCGAAATGCTAATGTTCTGGAATGTGGACCGTGTACAGAAATGACAAATGCATATAGGCATATAGCAATAGCACAACTGCACAACCAAATAAATTTTTAACAGGAATGAACACAGCACTACAGCAGCTGAGCAGCATGTAACTCGAAACCAAAATACCAAACACACTTATAGAAATACAACATTAAAGAAATAATCAAATAACTGTCTTTCAAGTTCAACATTAAACCAAAGTACCAATCAACCAAATAAATTTTTCATATTCCAGAACTTTCAGTAGCATTTGTCTCAAGTTCATTTACTGTTAAAGTAAGGACATCTTCAGTCACAGCTTCAAGTTCAGGATCATGTATAACTGCAACAAACCAACAAATAAAAATATGTTTTTAATAATTCAGCTCTTAATTACTAAAGAAATTGCAATTTTATAAGTAAAAGTTTAGGAAACTGCACCCTTATCTCCGTATAGCCAATCCTTGGCACAGACCAAAGCCTCAACAATATCATGTTTTAGTGCACTCCGATATTGATCGAGGATTCGCCCACTATTACTAAAAACACTTTCAGAGGCAACAGTTGATATGGGAATACACAAAACATCACGTGCCATTGCAGAAACCTCAGGAAATCTATATTGGTTGGCTTTCCAAAAATGTAAGATATCTAGCTCAATTTTTCTATTTATTTTTGGTTCATCAAGATACATCTCCAATTCGGATTTTTTTGGCATTTCTACCTCCTCCTCAAAAGAATCAAAATCCTGTTTTGGAAAGTAAGAATTGAGCATTGGTGCAAGTTAAGCCTCAAAAGAATCACACATTGTTAAGTAAAATAAAGTAAAACCTGCAGAAATTGAGAATTTATCACAGTTGAAGAAGAATTTGTGCATTCAGAATTTTGTCGTTCACTTACATTTGCCGGAACATTGACATTAATGCTTGCATAATTTGAGAATAATGAAAACAAACTGTCTTTCACCTTCTTAACCTCAAACACATAATCACCCACATATAACTTCTTGTAGCACCATTCTACAAATGCGAATTTATATCTCGGATCAAGAATAACTGCTATTGCAAGAATGACACTAAAATCATGCCAATACTTTTCAAATTTTGCAATCATCCTTCTACACATTTGTTTTATATAATCAGGGTCCTCTATCAATTCATGTTTCAATGTAGCATAAGCTGTAGATATGCATGGAAAATATAAATTTGCCGTTGGATACTTCGTTCCAGAGATAATCTTCGTTATATCATAAAAAGGTTTCAAGAATGTTGAAATTTTCTCAACTCTTTCCCATTCTGAATTTACTGGACATGTTTTGAAGTTGGAATCACCCAACTCTAATTGTTGGAAAGCCCTGCAGTAATATATATCACTTTCTAACATTATGAAAGTGGAGTTCCACCTTGTAGGAACATCTTGTCTTAAGCCTCGATTCCAAGCAACTCTGTTTCACACAATCTAAAAATTTTTGTTTCCTAGCTTGAGATCCCTTGACATATTTTATGCTCTCTCTGATTTTTGAGATTGAAACATCAATCTCCTTCATTCCCTCTTGAACAATAAGATTAACAATATGAGCTGTGCATCTAATATGAAAAAACTGACCTTCACATAGCAAAGCTCTTCTCAAATTCAACTGATTTCTCAAGTAGTCAACACATACATTGTTTGCGGAAGCGTTGTTTAAGGTAACACTGAAAAGTTTAGATTCAATTTTCCATTCAAGAAAAAGAGACTGCAATTTCTCACATAGTGCTATCCCATCATGGGGTGGTGGCATAAAAGAAAAACTAATTATTTTTTTGTGTAAATGCCACTCATTGTCAATATAATGCACGGTCAAACAAATAAAGCCATCAGTGTTTATAGATGTCCACAAATCAGATGTAATAGAAACTCTGCTAGTGCACTTACTTAAGTTTGATCGAATATTATAAACCTCTTTAGTGAATAATTTCTTGCAATCATTCCTTGTTGTATTCCTAGAAAACATTTGAACATCCCGACGAAGATATGTCATAAGTGATCGAACACCCATCCATTCAACACATTGGAAGGGCAAGTCATGCATAATTATGCAAGCAGTAAATAAATCACGAAATTCAGCATTGTCAAACTTTTGATCAATCATAGAAATAGATGCACTAGAACCGGTTTGCAATATGAGTTGTCCTATATCACGTAAATCTCTTTTCTTGCAATTTTGCAAGTGTCTCCTTAAGTTACCAGTGCCATTTTTACTATCACATAAGTATTGAGCACCACATCTTTTGCATTTACACCTTTGTTTACCATCTGTAGGATTAGGTAACATCTCAAAATGACCCCAAACCTTGAAAGTCATCCTTCTACGCTTCTTAATGACGACTGAACCATCATCACATGCATCATCAGATGCATCTAATCCCTCTACCACATTGTCTTCAATGCGAACTTCAACATTTTCTTGAATATAATTTTCAGGAAGTGTGTTTGAATCCTCCATCTATTGCAAAAATGATATTAAATTATACAAATGAAAAATGATAATTAACCTTAAAAAAATATCACTGATACACTCATACACTGAATAAAATTATCAGGAAGTTGTAATTGCATATAGACATATAGTCAAATTCAATACACTGAGCCACTTATTACTGATACACTCATACACAAAATCAGTGAATCACAGCCACAACTCACAAGGTGACAAGGCCAATAACAGATTAACAGCCACAAGGCCGACAAGGCGACAACCCACAGAACATAGGCAGCAACCAAATGCTAACAAAAAGTCAAGCCAACTGCTAATAGATAATGCCAATTTTAATTTGTCATAACAGATAATCAAATTCCAAAGAAAACTACAGCACAAACAGTCGGAACTTCAATTTTCAAAAAACCCTAAACCGAATCTCAACAAAAAATCTGTTTCTGTCTTTATGATTTCATAATAAACTAATTATCTGCATCTTAAGATAAAAATTCGTAAAAAACTAAACAGCTAAAGCACAAAATGTGAAGCCCTAATCGGTATTTCAACGCCACACTGCCACAACAACTTCAAAATGGAAGGAAGAATCGAAGAAGCAAATAACTAAAAAAAATCAATGCTTCCGTAACAAATAATCATAAAAATTTGCAACACTCATTGCTTGACTTCAGACTTCAAAGATAACCGAAAGCAAGTTAACCAAAAAATCAAACCAGGAAGAATCGATGAGTCGATGACGATGAGTGATGACGATTGACGAAGAACGGAAGAATGAAAGAGCCGCAGAGGAGGAGATCTCAGCGAAATCGACCGCAGAGGCGCAAAGAGCTTAGGGTTTTCTCGCTCGAAGAGAGACGAAGTCACGACTCAGTCACTCACAAACTGAACGCTCGCAGTCTCGCTCGACGGCTCGATAATGGGATGGCTACTTAAAACTTAAAATTAAAAATGTTAAATGAATAAATGCGAAAATGGGTCAAACGGGTCATTTTCGGGTTACCCGGGTTGACCCGAACCCGACCCGAAATGCCATACGGGTAAAAAACCAGAACCCGAACCCGACCCGTTTCGGGTTCGGGTTGACCCTAACCCGAATTTCTCGGGTCGGGTTTCCGGGTCGTGTCAAATGTTGACAGGCCTAGCAATATCATCCCATTTCCACTCTGGAATAGGTAGGGGCTGAAGTAATCCACTTGGTCTTTGATGTTCAGCTTTGACCAACTGACAAGTGGAACACTTGGAGACATAGTCAGCTACACTCCTCTTCATCCCAGGCCACCAAAATAAATCTTTGAGGTCTTGATACATGTTGTTACTACCAGGATGAATGGTATAACAAGAATGACGAGCTTCATAAAGAACATCCTTCCTCAAATCATCAACATTAGGCACACAAACCTTGCCCTTATACAGTAAAAGATCTTCATCATCCATAGTAAAATCCTCCTCATGACCTGCCTTAACCAATTGAATGATTTTAACAAATTCTGGATCTTTCAATAATGCTTCAGCTATTTTACTCTTCAAATCAGGTTGCACTATCATCTATCCTAACCATACACTCCCTGTAGTAGGAAGTAACACGGACAACTCTAAACGTTCCATCTCATCAATTAACTTCTCCTGTTGGGTCAATAAACAATTTACCTTCACAGGCATCTTCCTACTTAAAGCATCAGCAACAGTATTTGCTCTTCCTAGATGATATTGAATATCCAAATCATAATCATTTAGCAATTCCATCCATCTCCTCTGCCTTAAATTTAACTCCTGTGAAAAGATATACTTCAAATTTTGGTGATCCGTGAACACTTCACACCGCACACCGTATAGGTAGTGTCTCCAAATCTTCAAGGCAAAAATTACAGCGGCAAGCTCTAGATCATGGGTTGGGTAGTTCTTCTCATGATTTTTCAATTGCCTAGAAGCATAGGCAACTACCTTCCCATGCTGCATCAGAACACATCCTAAACCCCTTAGAGATGCATCACTAAAAATCTGAAAACCATCACTGCCTGAAGGGATAGTAAGAATCAGTGCAGTCATCAAACGAGTCTTCAACTCTTGAAAAGCTTCCTCACATAGATTGCTCCACTCAAACTTAACTGCCTTCTGAGTCAATCTACTCAAGGGTGCAGAAATCTTAGAAAACTCCTCTACGAATCTTCTGTAGTAACCAGCTAGCCCAAGAAAACTCTGTATCTCTGTCACTGTCGTAGGTCTAGGCCACTCAGCTATAGCCTGCACCTTATGCTGGTCCACAGAAATGTCGTCTCCACTAATCACATGACCCAAAAATGCTACACTCCTCAGCCAAAACTCGCACTTGGAGAATTTGGCGTACAGTTCATTGTCTCTTAGAGTGTGTAACACTGCCTGAAGATGACGTGCATGTAGCTCTTCATTACAAGAATAAATCAGAATGTCATCTATGAAGACAATGACAAAACTATCAAGCATCGGTTTAAAGACCCGATTCATTAAATCCATAAAGGCAGTTGGGGCATTCGTTAGCCCGAAAGGTAACACTGTAAACTCGTAGTGTCCATACCTTGAGCTAAACGCTGTCTCAGGGATGTCTTCCTCATTAATCCTCAATTGATAGTAACCAGACCTTAAATCAATCTTAGAAAAAATTGTAGCTCCTTCTAGCTGATCGAACAAGTCATCTATCCTCGACAGTGGATACTTGTTCTTAACAGTAAGCTTGTTCAACTCCCTGTAATCGATACAAAGCCGCATACTACCATCCTTCTTCTTAACAAAAAGAACGGGTGCTCCCCAAGGTGAGGTGCTCGGTCGAATAAACCCCTTCTCGAACAGCTCTTGCAATTATGACTTCAACTCTTGAAGTTCCTTAATCGCCATACGATAGAGTGCTTTTAAAACAGGCTCAGCACCAGGTACAAGGTCAATAGAGAAGTCAATCTCTCTAATAGGAGGCATTCCAGGTAAGACTTCAGGAAATACATCAGGAAAGTCTCGTACTACAGCAATCTCCTTCAATTCTGGTACTTGCTTAGAAATGTCCCTTACATGAGCTAAGAAGTTTGGATACCCCTTCATAATTAAACTGCAAGCTTTCATAGATGAAATGATCATAGAAGAGATGTAACGCCCCGAGATCTAACTTGGAAAGAATGTCGATCAATTCGCAACAATTTACCAGAGTTATCTATAAATCCTTCAGTAAGCAAACTAACAAACATCTATAAGCTTTTAAAACTTCAATATAACTGTCGATTCATATCACAAAACATCATATACAATACTCAGGAACTACACTATCAATACAAGAAAGGAAACTATCCTGTCCTGAGTACAAAAGAATCAACTATCTAACAAAAGCACTAAACCTGTAGATCTGGATCAAATCCTATCTCCTGCTCCCGAGCCCTGACCTGAAAATATCAACCACATATAATGAGCTTTACAAAGCCCAGCAGGTCACCTAATACCTATAACTGAAATCAGAGCACGGCAATGCGATCAATATGCATGTCAATCTATCAATCCGAATCAGTCAAAGGTCAATGAATCAATGCAGCGGAAATCAATAGTCAATAAAACCAATCAATGCAGCGGCAGGCAATTCGATAATCAATTCAATCAATCAACGTCGTCAATCAAATCGATGCTATCAAATCAATACGATCTATTCAATTGAAATCAATCGAGAAAGGCGATACGAAGCAATGAATCTATAAAACAGTCAATACAGTGAAGAACAGTAGCGACAGTGAATCTATAAGTCTATAGGCAGCAATACGATGAATCTATAAGCAGTAGTCGATGTCCATGCTATCAATGCAGTATCTATATCCATCCATTTCTATATCAATGTTCAATGTCAATGCACATAAATCGATCAGTGAAATCAATGAAATCGTACGATCTAGTAAATCCAATCAAAGTCGATAAAGCAGGAATCTATAAATCAATGAATCAATAAAGCAATACAGTAAACATGCAATTCAATACTATATACTGAACAAGTACAATCTACTGGCTATGTTGCTGTTGTAGAATCCATATTGCTGTTGTAGATAATACATTGGTTCAATCAATAAGAGTCGTCACTCTTTTCGCCCGTCGGCATATCAATAAACTCCTTATGTCTCCCTTCAATAATCAATAATCAATGTTTAAAGGAAAGCCCGTCGGCCCACCATCCTGTACAGGTATCAATATCAATCTCCACCAATGTTCAACCAGGTTCCACTTGCGATCAGTATCAATAGTCAATTCAATCAATAAGCAATTCAATAGTCAATATTAAAGCAATCATATCCATAATCAATGCATATCAGTTCAATCTATCAATTTCATACAATTCAGGAATCGTACGAAAATCGGGCAGCATAACGGTAGTCGGTCAAATTTACACAAAAATCCTGCAAAAAGACACAGTTTCCAAATCTTTCCAAATTACAATAGAATATCAATAGCGTCAATACAAGACTATCGATCTATAAAATCCAAATCAAATCAGGTCCCGATTATTTTCTATTCAATTAAAATCACGTAGAATTCGATTAAAATCTCGTAGAATCAATTCCGACCGGTAAAATCTTCGTAGAATACAGTCAAATCGTGTACAATAATCATATCTATAACATACTAAAAGTTGTGCGGTGAAAGTCTTGTCAAATCAAAATCAGGTCGAAAAGTCGACTACGAAAACACAAAACAGATCATATCTCGGTCAAAACACAAAATCTCTGAAAACAGAAACAGGGTTCGGAGTCCTTACCACGAGATCTACACTTTTCCCAACAGCAGCGTCGGACGAAAAGCGCTCCGCGGTCTCCGAAAACCAGCTTCCCCTTCTCTTTCCTTTCTCTTTCTCTCTCTACAAAATATCTGATTTTTAAATTTTGATTTTCTCTCTCCTCAAAACGAGCTCATTTCCTTAAGTAATGCTCATATCGGCCCGGCCGATCGTCTCGATCGTCCTGGACGATCAGACCAAATTCCTATCGTCCTGGGACGATTTTTCAGGACGATTAATACTGTTCATAGGCGATAAAAACCCCTACTCACTGACTTGTGCCATCCACTAATCGTCCCGGGACGATACCTCGATCGGCCTGGACGATTTCGTCCAGAAATCATTCCAGAAAGCACTTCAGAAATCAGCTGTTCAATGCACTGATCGGCCTGGACGATCCAAATTTCGTCCTGGCCGATTCTGGGAGGAAAATCCAAATCAGAGAGGAACAGTAAGGAAACGAGATATTACAAGAGATACCTCTATCACCTTGAAAGACAAGCTTCTCTCCTCCAGGAAGCCTGATCTTCACTACCTTCTTATTACAGTCTATAGAGATGAACTGGTTAGACATCCAATCCATCCCTAAAATAACATCAAATTCCTTAAGAGGTAGTACAATCAACTCAACTTCAAAATCCTTCTCACATAAAGAAAGCAGGGGTGAACATATACTTGAAGCAATCATGCTAGACCCATCCGGTAATAATACTGACAATGTAGTGGGCACACTATGGACATTCAATGCATGCTTCATAACAAACTCCTGACTAATGAATGAATGCGATGCACCGGTATCAAAGAGCACTCTACTAGGTACACATTGAACATAAATAATACCTGTGATCACATCAGGAGACTCTTTGGCTTCTTGCTGCGTGATAGCATAAACCCTCGGCTTCACAACAGGTCTCGTAGCCGGATAACCAGGTACTGAAGCCGATGCAGTGGACTCTTGAGCTCTGGGTCTACCAACTGTAGGCTGTCTCCCAACACTCTGCTGAGGTGGAGGAGCACTGGACCTCCCCTCCCTAGAACCCCTTGGGCAATTTCTAGCCATGTGCCCAAGCTGATGGCACATATAACAAACATTGGAGCCAGATAAACATTCTTCTTTATGAGTCCTGCCACACTTGTCACAAGCTCTACTGCTGAAAGAACTCCCACTGCTGTCAGATCTACCTTTCTTCACACTAGGCCCACCAGAATGCGTCTGAAAACTCTTGGTCTTTTCAAAACCCCTCTTCTTCTGAAGGAAATCTCTCCTCTTTTGAGTAGCTTGAAAGTCAATCTCTATCTTTCTTGCTTTTCCAACCAAAGCAGGATAGTCATCAAAACTAAAAGGGATCAGTGGCTGACGAATAGCTTCACGAAGTCCTGCCAAAAATCTCTGACACTTCTCCTCAGTACTACGAATAATCTGGGGTGCATATCGAGACAATATGGTAAATTCGGCTTCATATTGCATAACAGTCTTATCTCCTTGCACCAATCTAATGAAACGCTCCTGCATCTGCCTCCTTGCAGAAAGAGGCACAAACCAGTCTCTAAAGACTCCAACAAAGTCCTCCTATAGAATCTGAGATGCATCACGGCCACTATACTTTTCTAACATCAGTCCTCTCCACCATCTTTCTGCTTCGCCATCCAGAACAAAAGTGACTAGGGTCACCCTTCTATCTGCTGGACAGTGCATGCTCTCCAAAATTTTCTCTACCCTTAAAAGCCAATTCTCTGCATCTATGGGCTCTCCTGCTCCCGTAAAGAGTGGTGGTCGCATGTCCTGAAATATCTTCAAATGTTTATCCACTAAAGTCTCTTTAGGTGTCTCCTTCTGAAAACTAGACTGTGGCTACACTTGAGAACGCTGGATCAACTGTGTCACAGCCATCATCATCTGAGTGAAGGCATCCATATTAGTACTGCTACTCCCACCAGGAGGCGATATCATAAATGGAACACCACTAACACCACCAGGGGGTGTTACAGCTGGAACAACTGGAACTTCCCTTCCAGTCTGCTCAGTGTTGCCATCAGTACTGCCATCAGTGGCATCACGCTCCGGATCCATAGCCCTAATCAATGAATGTAACCCAAATTCAATAACTCATAAAACAAACATCCTATAAACGTATGCTTCCTATGATTCATATATCATCCTAATGGCGCTTGTATTGATTCATATCTTAAATTTGCTCTGATACCACTCTTTGTCACGACCCGGCCCGGTTAGCTCGTATAGACGAGGCGGAAACGAAAATCGGACAGGCAAATAAACCATAACTTCTAAAACTTTTTAAAGACATAAAGTATAACTGTAAGAACTTCAACACGTAGGAAACAAACGCCTCTAATCATCATATAAACAAATCTAGTATTTCATATAACATATATGTACAAAGGTGACAAAAAAAATCTAATCAACATGATTCAGCCACCCAAAACAATCTAAACTATAACAAAACAACAAAACAACAAAAGAGACAAGTGGAACCTGTCACCCTGTGTACGACGGCTGTAAGTGAACCTTGGGTGGTCAGCCATCTCTCGCAGCGGTTTCTCCTGAAAAGTTTCCCAAAACTAGGGAATGAGCTACGCTCAAGTAGGAAAAACTCTATCCTATGTTTTCATATGCCTTCATGTTATAAAGAAAAGTTTTGAACTGCTTGGATTTCATGCTAGATTTCGTTTGCTTTACATATGTCATATATTTTTCTATGCTTTATGTAACGTATGCCATGTCTTGTGTATGTAATTGTGGGCTCCGAAAATTCGGCCCCGGCCTCCGCTCGCTTTTCTTATTCGGCGAGGGAATTTTAACGAACTAAGTTCCGAGGTAAATTTTAGAAGGCAGATGGGTTTGTAGATAAGACACTACCCAGAGATTTCGCCCTCATTTTGTGAGGACTTTATGATCTGAGTTCTGGTTTCCTATAGGCGCAAGCCCTTATAGTTAATTACCCCTCTTGATAACGAGAGAGAACTTTCGATTAAGGCTAGTCGTCAATCAGATACGTAGATTATACGTGTTATATGACATATAGTAGCAGCATAGGTTTGGATTTGAGAATTGATTGGATTTGGATATTTGGAAAGGGTTTGATATTTAAAATTGAAAATTTCACCATCTTGTACTTAAAGCGGATGGTGGGGGAATGGATGATAGACCCGATCAAGATCCCATGGTTCCGTCGTCCCGGGTCATCGTGGTCCCTGGTCTACTTAGTCAGAGGAGGTAGTCGACCCAACCTGACAGAAGGATCCTTGTCGGCAGCCATGGGTTGCTTCGTCCAAGGGGACCTTGTAGATCGGGGTTGAATGTTTGTCTAAGGGGACAAATTTGAATCCACCTTAGCTAACAGAGGGCTTTGTGCCCTATCGATCATATCCTATTGATTCATATCTCAAAGATTTGATGCCAATAAGGAACGTAACGGCGCTGGCCATAACCGGTATTTCGTGGTGCCATTTGGCGGCAAAACCACTCGGTTCAGAGGGCCCCGGGTCATAACCGTTTATCCTGCGGTGCCATTTGGCGGCAAACCGCCGGTTAGAGGACACGTACCACGTCCTTACTAGTAGGAGATTGTTTTGAGAATCGATCATAGTGATAATTTCGACTAGGCATTTCGCTCTTTGTGAGCTAGAGTTTATTTGAATTTATCCACCTCGACAGACTATTGCGGAGGATGGATGAATTTTGCTTTAAGCTTTTTGATGGATTGATTTCATTTTTAAATATATGGAATTTAAGCTTTTTGTGGAGCTTTTTGAATTTTTTTTTGGATTTTTGGATTTTGTGGACTTTTGGAAGATATTAGACGACAAGGATCCTTCTGTCAGGTTGGGTCGACTACCTCCTCTGACTAAGTAGACCAGGGACCACGATGGCCCGGGACGACGGAACCATGGGATCTTGATCGGGTTGCTTCGTCCAAGGGGACCTTATAGATCGGGGTTGAATGTTTGTCTAAGGGGACAAATTTGAATCCACCTTAGCTAACAGAGGGCTTTGTGCCCTATCGATCATATCCTATTGATTCATATCTCAAAGATTTGATGTCAATAAGGAACGTAACGGCGCTGGCCATAACCGGTATTTCGTGGTGCCATTTGGCGGCAAAACCACTCAGTTCAGAAAGCCCCGGGTCATAACCGTTTATCCTGCGGTGCCATTTGGCGGCAAACCGCCGGTTAGAGGACACGTACCACGTCCTTACTAGCAGGAGATTGTTTTGAGAATGGATCCTAGTGATAATTTCGACTAGGCATTTCGCTCTTTGTGAGCTAAAGTTTATTTGAATTTATCCACCTCGACAGACTATTGCGGAGGATGGATGGATTTTGCTTTAAGTTTTTTGATGGATTGATTTCATTTTTAAATATATGGAATTTAAGCTTTTTGTGGAGCTTTTTGAAATTTTTTTGGATTTTTGGATTTTGTGGACTTTTGGAAGATATTTAAAAATATTTGGGGAACCCCTCCGGTTGATATCTGCATTCAACACGGCCATAATCGGGGTGTTTGGGGTCATTTCCATTTAAAGCTTGAACCTTGTCGACTCTGTCGGGCTGTCGATAGAGGATCTGGTTTTGTAGGCTTTGAGCCTTTGATAGTGAATTCTTATTGTTGTAGGCCTTGATGGCCTAATATAAATGTTTTAAAGCAAATATACCGGTCGCCACAACTTTATATTTGCTTAATGGTTCGAACCCTGTCGACTTCTATTGACCCGTATAGAAGGATCAGTTTCGAACCTGAATTCACTTGTCAACCCGCGCAGCATCCCTAGACGTCACGTGTGTACCAATAACACGCTCGCCGGGGCCCATGCGGGTTTTATAATTATTTTTACCCTTTTTAGTGTACCTATGTGTATACAATTTATAGTGCACGTGTAGGGGTACTCTTGGAATAGACGCCTTCTGCCTTCTTGTATGAATGTTGCAGATCCGGTGGCGTGGCGTATCAGCTTCTAAATGGAGTTGTTCGCTGCTTTGTACAGGTAGACTGTCGTGCACTATTTGTTGATTTTTGTAGGCGGATCATAATGCACTAACTAATCTCCTGTCTTTGGTCATAGGAGCTTACACTTATTGTGGTCTTTTGACATTCCGCTTGTATATGACATTTAATACATATGATGAGTCCTCCATGACGGTCTGTAGATGGTTGTACTTGCTACAATTCGTCCATCCTTGTTCGTGGAAAATTATTGCATTTGATCAGCACTGAATTGTTATTGATTGTAGGAGTGTCATTATTCTTGCATCCTACCCACCTTTCATCAATCTCAGGTGGGGTTTGATGATTGCATTTGTTGTAGATCTTTGATCCTTGCTTGTAGAAGGCTGATGTATTTGACTAATACTGAGTGACTATCAACTGTATGGATGATTTAGCATCTACCGCACATTAATCGTCATCACCCATAAGTAGACCACTATATGAGTAAGAACTCTTCCATATTTGCTTATGGTTAGTATGGTGGACTTGTGTCGTTGATCTTTTATTGCAATCAATTATATATACCCTTCCAATTTCATTGCTTGCAAAATTGAAAATGGTTGCTATGTTCTGATGTTGGTGGTAGGAGTGCTATTTTGTCATTGCATTCATCCTCTACGGATTTCTTTATCTTGCAAATGACTAGAACATTTTTATTTAGTGTAAGCCATAGAAGTTCAATGCATTGCTCCATATCTTTCATATTTAAGATTCAAATGATACTAGTTTCCCTTTTTCGCTTTGTGAAGAATCGGCTCATTTGATTGGACTTGGATTGTCATCAAACATGGTTGTGTTCCTCACAAATGTACCATCTACTATTACATGTCTCTCATAAGCGTACATCCTGCTGTGGTGGACTCTATTCATCTTGTAAGCATGAATAGTTTAAATCTTGCCCTCATCACTTGTAGGTGAAATAGACCCAGCTTTGGTATCTCATTAGCCTCAATGATTCACAAGGTTTGATAGGATATTTATAAATCACCTTAACTTCGTTGTTCATGAGTGGCAAGTTAGGAATTTCTTATACATGAGTACTTGCTTGCTTTGTACAAGATTTGAATGACTTAAAACTTTCTTAGTTAGGATTTGCATTCAACTTGAGATTCCATCATTTTCAAGTCAAGTTCTTTATGATTGTCCCAAGTCACAATCTTGATTCATTCTTCTTTCAAGTTTAGGTTGAATCCAAACCAAAGTCTTCTTCATTCATTTGAATTTCATATAGTCCAAGTTCTTTGTTCAAGTTCTATGTCAAAGTTCGCTCATTCATTTGAGCTTGGTTCAACTCAAATGCTTCATTTAGAACCAAGTCCAATATTTCTTAGTTTCATTTTGGGTCCTTTATATTTTATTCAAATTCAAGCTTACTCCACCATGATGAAGTTCAAGTTATCTTGCTTTAACTCCTTTGCCATGTTCATGTTCAAGTCAAAGCTCCTCGCTCCAAACTCATTTGAGTTCAAGATCTCGTTCTAACTCAAGTCCAATCATGAGTTCAAGTTCAAGTGGCAAGTTAAAATTCAAATGAGAGTCCAAGTTCATGTTCTTTTGATATTCAAATTAAGTCCCAATTCATGTCATTTGCAGTCAATTTTATATGTCCAAGTTCTTGTAGTCTTGTTTGGTTCAAGTTCGGATGCACAAGCTCAAGTTCAATCTCATTTGCACATTTTTATTTTTATTTTTATTTTTATTTGGATTCAAGTTTATTTAAGTATATTGAATCAAGTCCACAAGTCCACCATATGGTTCCAAGTCCTTGTCTGTATTTCAGACAAAATTTTGGCAGCCTCCCGGCGTCTCCCCCGTTAAGGGGAAAAAGCCAAGAGGCCGCCTACCCGCCACGTCAATAAAGACGTGCACGGTTGGTGTTGGTGAGACACCGCGGCGGTTATAATTTTTTTTGTTTTCTCCCACCATTCGCAATAAAGGCGTGCATGGGGTTTTATAAAAAAAGGATTTTTGATAAGCAATTTTGATTTCCCCCCGCCCGGGGGTACTTATAAGTGACCCCGCTTCGCCGTACGTGCCGCACCAGGGTCCCATCCCACCACGCACAATAAAGGCGTGCATGGGGCGGTTCTCCGGTTTGCCACGGACATTGAAGCAAGGTTTTGAGTTTAGAAAAGTTCACACCTCCGCGGGGTTGTCGTGGTTGACACATGGATCGAGGGGTCACTCGCCTACCTCGTCGTAGGTGTCGCACCGGGTTCCCTCCTACCACGACCAATAAATGCGTGCTTAGGTGGTTTGCTGGTCCGACACGGACATCGAGGAAAGAGAGTAGGGGGAATCTTTGAGGTTGGATCAAGGATCGAGGGAAGAAGCACTTGTATTTCCTTCACTTTATTAATTATAATATAAAATTATAATTACCCTTAATTAATTATAATTAATTATGAATTATTATAATATCCTTAATTAATTATAATTAATACTAATTAATTTTAATTAAAAATAATAATAATTAATCATAATTAAATAATATTAACTTTAATTAAGATTAATCATAATTAATTCTAATGATTATAATTAAATTAATAATTAAAGTTAATTATAATTAATTTATAATTAATTAAAATAATTTTAAATTAAAATTAATTAATTAACATTAATTATAATTAATTATAATAATTATAATTACTTAGAATAATCATAACTAATATAATTAATATAAATCTTAATTAAAATTAATTAATCATTAATTTTAATTAAAATCCTTAATATCTCTTCCCTCCTCACTCTGCTTATGGGATCCGACCAGAGAAGCGTGAAAGGGAGCAAAGTTACCTTCACAGCAAGCGATCTCCTGCTGTTGCCTCCGATTAAAAATGTTGTAACTTCCGAAACAACAGAGAGGGGAAGTCTTCGCTGGAGCCAAGCCTAACAGCACAGAGGGAGGAGGCGATGGGGTTGAGCCTCACGCGAGGTAGAGGCGAGGTAGAGATAGGGCACGGGAGCTCTCCCTTTCTCTCCCTCTCTCGGCTTGGAGTCGGCAAAGGCAGAGGAGCTCGGGCAAGGGGGATCGGAAGCTGGGCGTCTGCTTGGAGAGCGTCGGCGCAGGGAGAAGGTAGGGTAAGGATCTCTCTCTCTCTCTCTCTCTCTCTCTCTCTCTCTCTCTCTCTCTCTCGGGATGAAGAAGATCGGGCAAGGTTCGGAAGAGGCGGAGGAGACGGGAGTTCAGGGAGATTGGTCGCTGGAGAGGAGATCAGGCGTGGGGGAGGAAGAGTAGCGACTGGAGCTCGATCGCGTGTGTGGAGAGGGATCGTGAGCAAGAGCTACAGCGATTGTGGATTCTCGTGTGTTCGAGTGGAGAAGTCTCCCTTCCGTTTTATAGACGGGAAGATGGAGTGCGATCGAGGCGAGCCCATGTGCGAATTGACATTTTCGGCGTCGTTGCAGACTGCGGCACTGTAGCAAACGGCGGGATTTTTGCAGGATTTGCGGGATGGGCAGCCGGCTTCACAGGTAATCATTTTAAGCATTATATTTTTTTTGTTCTAGCTTACAGGTCAACAGTAATTAATCAAGTCGTCAATTTGCCTTTACAGGTCATATTCTCCTTTTCATCATGTACATCATATATGCCTCGTATGTCATAAAATTTATGTCTTATACTTATGCTTATGCGTATGCTTATAATTGTTTATGCTTATACTAATTTATACAACCGTACAGAGTACCAGAGGTGTATTGATCAGGTACACCAATCATCTTTATTTTTTTGGCCAGTAATCTCATCTTTTGCCCCAAAGGGTCATATTGTGCTTTCGCACCATATTTGGTACTCCGAAACAAAACAAACACATGCAATCACATATAATAATTATCAAACACTTTCAAATATTCATATGCTTGGTCATGAACGTACATGTACATGAAAGAACATTCTATGCATTAAAGTGCATTAAAGTAGTTGAACTTAAACACTTGAATCATCAATTTAACAATAAAAATAAACATAAGGCATCAATTTAAACATAAAGATACATAAAATAATAGGAAAAGTGATTCCTACCTCAAGGCTTAGTTATCCTTTCCTTTGCAAAGCTTTACTTGTCAACAATGTTCCCTCTTGAAACCTATGGATCCAAAAGTCATAACATAAGCTTCTTGCATATTAAGATCTCTCCTAACACTTTCCCTTAAACCTACTAAGAAAAATTCCTATGGAAATTTCAGTTTTTACCTAAAAATCCCTAAGGTTGGAAACCAAATTTCTTCTAATAGCATTCCCATAGCATGTTAGAACCCTTCTCTTTTCTAATTATAAGATTAATACTCTTAATTTTCGGATTAGCAAAATTAGGAAATTAGGAAAATATTTTTCTTTTCCGAAATCTCATTTTCTTTAATTTAGATGCCTCCTAAAGACATTGGAAACAATATATATAAATGTCTCTACACAAAAACTAACATTTTGGAGAAACCCTAGATTTGCCCTAAAATCCAAAACTCAAAAGAATTCAACGAAACTTCATTTCCACCGTTAAAACTTCGTTCTAAAGCTATCCTATTAATTTCATTCAAAAATTTTAAGTTTTGAGAAAGCCCTAAAATTTTACCTTGAGAAAAACTGGGGAAAAGTGAGGGATTTTTGCTTGAAACTCTTACCTTAAGTCTTCCCTTTGCTTTCCCTAAAGGAACCTCGCCGGAAAAGCCGCCGGCCGCCTCTTGGAAGGAGCTCCCGCGCTTCTCCTCTCTCTCCCGTCGCCCTCTCTCTTCGGTCGGCCCGAGAAAATGACAAGGGACCGAATGAATCGGTCCCTAGGCGGTTGTGGGCTTAAGGAAAAAAATGTTTAAAGGCTTAAGACGCATGTGCCCTTCTCACTAAAGTTTTTCTTAAAGGCTCTAAGGGTAAAATCGGAAGTTTACCAAAAATTTTACTTAAACTATCTTCGTTGATTTTTAATTCTCAAACCGAGCAAAATTTGGTATGGGTTCTTTATACCGTTTCGATCGAAATTTCGAAACGAATCTAATGAAATTTATTTCGTCAATTTCCGACGATATCGAAATTTCACTTAAGTTCGTCGCGGCGCATTGATATGCGTGCGACGCACTCAAATGACGAATTTCGGGTTTTACATTATTTGTTTCTTTGAAGCTTTTTTTTTTCGTGCTGTTTCTCTATAATTTTTGTAATAACTATTTTGAGCATATCTTGGAGGGCATGTTATAGACAATTTTTTTGTTTTCTGTTTTCCTCTTTCTGTGAATGTAATGGATCGTTTCAAGAAATAAATCTGGGTCTCCTTTGTGATTTTTTTTTTCTCTCGCATTTTTTGTTGTTCCCTATTAGTTTCATACATACTTGATGACATGGTATTTTTTATTTGTAATGAAGGTATATTTCAACAAACAGCAGTGCTACATATGTAACACAATCAAATTAAACTTAATCTGTCAAAGTTCTTTTAAAGAATATTAGAAAATCTCTTAGGATACTAATTATCAACTGCTGTAGGTTGTCAAAATTCTTGATTAACTTTGAGGAAATAAATTGTGGGAGAATATCATCTGTTAAACAGCACTGTAAATTTATCTAGCTTGCCAGACTTAGGCTTCATTTGGAACAGCTTTTTTTATTTCATCTTAAACAGTTTTCTAGTAAAAAATTAAAATTTTGTACTATAAAGCAGTTTAAAGAAGCAGTAAGAGTCGTCCCAAATGAAGCCTTAGTGTCATGGGTTAATGCCAGCGACTATATTGTCTGTTTGTGGCATTTTTTTTTATCTTGCAGCTTGCTAGGAATCATTTTATTTATTGCATCAGAAGTTTAATCTGTTTGAAATTCTTCTTGTTTCTGAATTTGTCCATTCCTTTTAGTTTCTGATATATTT